>CALSBZ010046925.1:273348-292081 GCA_943591055.1 Gobionotothen gibberifrons
GTAACGTAGTCCTACAGACAGTAAAGTAGTCCTACAGACAGTAACGTAGTCCTACAGACCGTAACGTAGTCCTACAGACCGTAACGTAGTCCTACAGACCGTAATGTAGTCCTACAGACAGTAAAGTAGTCCTACAGACCGTAACGTAGTTACAGACCGTAATGTAGTCCTACAGACCGTAACGTAATCCTACAGACCGTAACGTAATCCTACAGACTGTAACGTAGTCCTACAGACTGTAACATGCATATTTCCAAATACATTTGTGTTAAACTAAATAACCACAAAGAGGTGGTCAGTAGGGGTCCAAAGCTCAGTTTTGTCTGTAAGAACTGCAGAAAAACCTTCAAAAGTAATGAACAGGCACAACCTGAACAATTCGATCAGAGAAGTCACATTGAAAACAACTTTGGCTGCAAGTGTCTCAACTTTGAAGCTACACCATATTCCTCTGTGTCTTTTGTCTCTTTCTCCTTAGAGTGTGGACTCTTCAGATGAAGAGACTCTGCACATAGACACAGAGGCCAAGCCTGAGGTGAAGAGTCGCAACACTAAGGTCAAGAAAAAGGGCGGAAGCGCGGCAGGGATTCTTGACCTACTGCAGGCGAGCAAGCAAGTGGGAGGGATTGACTACAGCACCAACAGGTAGACTGAGCTCCTGCAACACTGCAGTGTTCCTCTTGTTTCTCCTCTCAACAGACTAGGGATGTGCATCTCCATCACTGAGGCCGATGCGATGCGCATCTCGATACGTTGCCAACGAGACGATACATTTGAAATACCAGGAGATGCGATACGATTCACCCCTGTTGTGATACAGTTCGATACGATTTGATTCAACATTATGCGATACGATGCGTTCAACACGATGCAAAATAATGATACTTCAATATGGGACAGAGGATTTTGTTTTATTCCTCATATGCAGCAAATCATAAATTAACAAAAAGGTGCTTTACATATTTGGTTCTGCACATCCCATCATGCTGTTTCTTTTTTTACCTTTTTTACCTTAAAAAACTCTCCAGAGTACAGCACAATGTTATAACACCTCACAGTTAAACAATTTAAGGATGCATTGCCTATGATTAACAATGTGCAAATAACAACTACCATAGTGCAATGCATGTGCTTAAAATTCATAGGCTAACTCACCAGTGAGCAGAAAGCAGTGGTTTCTATATGAACAATAAAGAATACAAATAACCTTTCACAAACAGGTATTTCATAACTGCTTACAGTAAGGAAGACATTTAAACTATTATTGGCAGTCACAGGCTGCTGTAAACTAAACGCCACTCTCTCTGACAGAACACCTCAATGAGTGATTTAACTCATATGTCTAACTTTCAGGTTTCTCTTTTCAGCCGCAGACCCCATGTCGCCTCTTTATGTGCGTCGCTAAGTTCCTCGTACTACTTGTGTACTTTAAAGCGGCACGGCATCGTTTACAATTTGCGAGCGATTTTTCAAGTTGACCGTCTTTCTTGAAAAATCGTTTGATTTGTAAGTATTTTTCGGTGCACTGTGTTTCTCTTTCTCCTCGACTTCCATGTGTGTTGATAACTGAGACTCTCGGCCTCCGTAGTGCGAAGCAAAGATCAAAGATGGTCTCTGCTGAGTGCTGACAGGATGAGGGGATATTATATGAATGAGTAGTTTTTTTACAAACGGTGCTGCTATCGGTATATGTGTTACGTCTACTTCCTTAGTTTAACTTTAAACCATTCTGGTTGGTTGGGAACCCTCATCCCGTGTGATGTATCCGGTTTGAGACCCCTCTGATTGTCCACTGTAAATGCCACTCGTCATCTCTCTCAACAGCGCTCTTATTATTGTTGAGACTCGCGTGCTAGTGCTAATAGTGCTAGCAGTAGCACGCTAACAACGTCCTCCTCAGGAGAAGCCCCTCACTGCAGTGCGCAGTACCTCAAGATGGGCGGGAGCTCAAGATGGGCGGGAGCTCAACATGGGCGGAGCCTCAACGCCCCTCCTTCTCAACCTTTGAGGCACGTGACGGGACGGCCCCTCCTTCTCAACCTTTGAGGCACGTGACGAGCTTCACAGATGACGCGTTGCATCCTGTTTCCCGGGTAGCAGTTCTCTTCCCTCCCTTCAATCTAACCCTTCCCTTCCCCCCATCCTAACCCTAACCACTCCCTACCTTTTTACCTAATCCTAATCTTCCTTCCTCCCTCCCAATCCTAAACCCCAAAACCTCTCCTACTCTAAGAAATTAAAATCAATGTTGATATGACGTAATTTAAATTAAATACAGGGTTTTAATTTAAAGCAGTTTTATTCTGAAAAAAACGGAAGTTCACACTAACTATTAATTTAACACTTTTATTCAGAAAATTCGTCATTTCCGGTTAGCATTAGCATGTGGCTAACGTTTTGAAAACCGTGAATTGAAGGTGAAATCAAATGACATGTGATGTTGCACACTAAACACACCGGGATTAACACTCATTTATTGACGCTGAAATAACGTTTATCAGGGAATGTTTCACAGACATCAGAATTATATATATATTAATAATATAAGATATACTATGTTACTTTTGTGACTGGGTAAGTACACAACACGGGAGTCGGGACGTCACGTGCCTCAAAGGTTGAGAAGGAGGGGCCGTCCCGTCACGTGCCTCAAAGGTTGAGAAGGAGGGGCGTTGAGGCTCCGCCCATGTTGAGCTCCCGCCCATCTTGAGGTACTGCGCACTGCAGTGAGGGGTACTACCTCCTCAGTGCAACCTGATACGATTTGCGGGCCGTGTGTAAATGTGACCTGAGCGAAGGCTCGCAGGCAGGTTAGCTGCTGCGCACGGTAGTATGTTTTGTTTACCTGAGTGAAGTCTTGCAGGCACATCGCCTTCTCTTTTTTTAGTTTATTAACACTGACAGTGTATTAATGTGAGCTCCTACACCTATAATAATTTGGCCTTTCATTGAATGCTTTATAAACCAATTAAACTTACAGGTGTCATTGTGAATTGGAAAACTGCATTTAAATGTTGTTAAAGGTCAACGTTTCAATCATAGACTGTATATGTATGGTTCAGCAATTGTTGGTCGTTATCTAGGAATTTACATATTTTAAGCTCAAATACTTTGTTCTATGTTTAAACCTTCAGACACATTTTGACGTGTTTCAGTTCAGCACATCATTTATTTTGTGATGATTTAAAAGTACAATCCAGAATAATATACGTACTCGCCTTTATCTTTTTGCCATCTTAGCCTTTTTACCAATTTCTTCATATCACAGTTTTGCATGATGTCACTGTAGGACAATGTTTTAAGGATCTCTTGTCGAGCTAGGTTGTCAGTTTGAAATGTCTGGATGAAGATGTAAATGATTTACAAATGAAAAAAAAAAATGCCTCTTTTCATCCTCTGTCTGAGGGAAAACCCCAAAAAGCATGATAGGGCGAGCCAGGCCCCTTTAAGTTATTTTATTTATTTTTGTCTGCTTCTGAGAAGCTAATGTATAAGTTATACAGTTATTTCTGCAAGGAAATTACAATAAAATTCATGTCTATAATTTTGAGCACCAAATTATTGAAAAGTATCGAAAGAGTACAGAAAAATACCGATACCGATAAGCAGTACCGGTACCGGTATCGATAAAATCCTAACGATACCCATCCCTACTCGCTGCTATATATATATAACTATGTGCAATATTATTATTATTATTATTATTAGTATTATTAATAATGCTATGATAATGTGCAACTGCCACTACGCTTTATTTGTTTGCACTAACTACTAAATACTGGTAATGATTGCATTGAGTGTGACCATCTATGTTTCTATGTTTCATGTTGTCTGTGGATGCTTAATTGCTCTTTTTGCTGCACTTTTAGTGTACAGTTTTGCTGTTGTGCTGCTGTGTTTATTGTGTGTATTGTATCTTGTTACTCTGGCACAACAATTTCCTTCGGGATAAATAAAGTCTTATCTTATCTTATCTTATCTTATCTTAACCCAAACTGTAGCCGGTGTGCACTCTTTCAACCGGTGCACTCGCATCTTGAACGTTCATGCCGGTGCACCGATGCGAATCTGTGAATCTTAACATCCCTACAACATTCTGGGTCGTATGCTCCTTCATGGGTGACAACTGCAAACAAATGTCTTGCTCAACAACGATGTAATTGGATGAAAAAGCTGATCTTTTATATCTTCGCTTGGAGCTGAAAAATCAACTAGCAAGTGAAGCAGGTTCTGTCAGCAGTTGGTTGATTCATGTCTGCTGCAGCTCGTGATGGTCTACTTTTTACCCTGTAAAATTTTTCTGGGCTTTGAAGAACAACGTGGTGAGTGCAGAAAATGAAGAGATCGCACTAGGCTCCATGTTCAGCCTAGCAGCTTCATAGTGTAATAGGTGTGGAATATATTTCCATGGAGAGTATTTACAGATTAACATTTTATTATATTTTGCTGGTGTCAAATGATAATAATACAGCAATACTGCTGACATTTCCATGGACGATCATATCTCTGAGTTACTCTTCACCTCTGCGGCCTGCTGACTGCTGTGTAATGGCTGTGTTGTTGTGTATTCTTTATTGACGTACTTACAGTCAGCCACCTGCATCTCCCAGCACACAGGAGGCCATTCAGGGCATGCTGTCCATGGCCAACCTGTCGTCTTCAGACAGCCTGCAGCAACCGTGGAGCAGCCAGTCCAAGAGCAACTCTCACAGCACGCCGGCCGGCAGGAAGGCAGGCGGGGGGGCGGGCGGTGGCAACAGCAAGCGACCCACCAAACGGCTTCCTAAGAAACCCAGGAAAAGCAGCAGCATTGAGAGTCTGGATTACGATGACGACCAGGACCACATGGACGCGTGTTTCAAGGACTCTGATTTTGGTAAGCTGTCCTATTTAAGTTTAGAATGACGTTGTTGATGTTGCTCAGCGTGGTCAGGACTGATCCTCAGTGCACAGTGCTGTTACGAAGCCGGACCCATATGTGGCTCTTCCATTCCTTTTCATTACACAGAGTACACAATAGGGTTTATTTTTTGTGCCTTCTATTCCAAATTTGCCTTTCGTGTTTTTCCAAGTTGTGTTTTTTTTTTCTTTGAAGTGTTTTCTTTGTGAGTCCAATCCAAACAGTTGTTCAGCTTGTTAGTAAGCCATTAACATGAGCTGCCAATCGTTCATTTACATCCTTTTGAACTTTTAATTTGGGTCTAATTAGTTGTATGAATCACAAATCTTCAGGCCAGTGTGAAGCACTGGCACTCATTTCTTTCTTTGTAAACAGGCCATTTTTTATCTTGATTATCCTATTGTCAGACACGAGAGCTCTCCTGTGCAGTCCACAGCTGTCTCACAGCTGTCCTGCATGCTGTCAGTGGAAACTTCACATGCATGGAAAACAGAAAGAAGTGCACTTTAGTAACACTCAATGTTTTAAATTTGTGACATGATTGGCCGGTACTGTTAAGTTGCTTACATCCTTTCATCGAAAACGTACTCGCCCAACTTGTCAGTAATGCTATGCATCTTTCGGTTTTAGTTTATCCCTCGTTGGAGTCTGAAGAGGATAATCCGGTTTTCAAATCCAGATCAAAAAAACGAAAAAGCAGTGACGACACTCCCTACAGCCCGACAGGTAAATTCTTGTATTGCTGAAAATGGAAGTTCTCCTCTAAAAGGCATATGTGTTCTAAACCTCTGAATGGGTGTGATTTAAGCGCGGGTAGGACCCTCGGTTCCTCGGCAGGAGAGGCCGGCGAGAGACGGGGCGCGCGTGGCCTCCATAGAGACGGGGCTGGCCGCAGCTGCAGCAAAGCTTTCTCATCAGGTATGCCACTGCAATAGTTTTACATAACAACAGCAACTATTCCTATAAGCATTGCTCAACCATATGTATGCGTCAACAGGAGGAGCAGCAGAAAAATAAGAAGAAGAAGAAAAGCACCAAAAAGAAGGCAATAGTAATAGAGGAGCCACCGAAAGCCTCTCCGGACAGCAGCTCGTCGGAGCACAATGTGGACGACGGCAGCCTGACGGACCCTGAGTTCAACACAGGAACAGTAAAGTCGCCGGGGGGGCCACAGCCCATGGCGCCCGGCGTTTTTCTGAGCCAAAGGCGACCTTCGATTTCTTCTCCCAACAACAGCAGCAACTCCATGAGCACCACAAGCAGCAGCATGGCCAAGGTGGAGCGTGTGGTGTCAGCAGACGCCAAAGGTGAGCCTGAACCAAATGTTCAGAGCCGTTATGTGTGGATTTGTTAGCCGTGCTATCGAACTAGCTGCCCTCCACGTGACCAACGCTAACAACAGCTGATCTTCCAGCCTGCCTCAGCATCAGAGACCAATAGCTAAGACCCTTTGCAGTTGTGCTAATAAGCTAATATTAGCATGCTAAGGTTGGCTTGTTTTCTGATCTTTGAGACATTTATAAAACCTAGAAGACTGTCCCAATCATTTCTCAAGAAGTGTAAGTAACTGGTAACATAATTCAAGTCTGTGAGTCAGTAAAACAGGCAAGCAGACATTTTAAATATTTATGATGAATAAAAGTTCCAATCACAAATAAAAAATGAGTATAGACTAAGCCTTCCTACAGTCAGTGGAATAAAATATGGAATGAGTGACTTTTATCAATGAACAGGTGCAAAGTATATTCATCTAGTTAGACATGAGAAAGAGCTGTAGATGTGTGTTGTCATTGTGTTGTCATTGTGTACATGATTGGTGCTGAAGGTTAGTGCATCACTTAATACCTGCATATGCATAATACATGCAGTGATCTGAGAATAACAAATAACCCCCTCCTTTCTGTTGAAAGCAGCATCAGTAACATGATGACCTCCATATAACAATCTGTTATTATACACATCATGTTGTTCCACTGTCGGGCAGTTGGTGGCACTTATGGGCCAGGAAACAAAGCCGTTTTCACCTTATAGTATTTTGCTTAAAGAAGTGAAGTGGAGGTGATCAGAGCAGCGGAACACTCACCCTGTCCTCTTCTCTTCACAGCGAAGCGGCTAAAGAAAGGCATGGCAACAGCCAAACAGAGACTTGGAAAGATTTTAAAGATCCATCGGAATGGAAAGCTCCTCCTGTAGCATGCAGCAGCATGCTGCTGCCGGACTGGGACTCCATCCGGACCCCCCCCCCCCCCCCGCCGGGGCGACGCCCCCCCCCCCCCCCCCCCCCCCCCCCCCCCCCTCCAAGATCATGCATTTTTCAATTTCTATGAAGAACATCACTCAAATAGGTTTTTGCCTCTACTTATACTTTATAACTTTCAGATATTAAGATGTACAGAACCTACTATAAATATTTTTTAAGAGAACATGTCTCATTTGACTACAGCTGTCAGTTTATCAGGGGTTGCAAACAGATGAAGTAAAAATACATTGCAGTCATTCCAGGATTTGAAAGTATCTCTTGCATGTATTAAGTTGCATGTGCGCTTGAGGCAGGGTATGGGGATTTCTCCTATATGGATGCAGCTTATCATTGACACACTGATGATTGCGCCCAACCCCCCACCCCCCTGCAGTTTTCTCTTTATGTTAACACTTAAGTATTTATTGGATTGGAGTCATAGACAGGAAGCCTACTTCAACTGTAAATCACAAGTGTCTGGACATGAAAAGCATAGGATGTGCGACAGTAGGTGGCGCTGTAGCCAATGATAAGCCTCATCTATGTCAGGTGTGCAGTCACATGGGGATACTTTCTCTCTTCTCTTGATTTCCCAGGCAGCACCTTCACACAGTACAGTTTATAGAATGTAGCTTGTACATAACCTGTTAAATGACTGCTTTTCTGTCCTTCCTTTCCCTTAAGGCTTCATTCTACATTTCCACCAAATGTCTTTTGTTTTCATTTGCTTTACTTAGATTTGATTTAACATTTTTAAAGGCAGAAATTCATTTTGAACCCCCATTAGATTGAAAGGTGTTGTCTGGAAAACAACTGAAGAAATAATACATTGTATTGTCATATGGCCTTACATACACAAAGCTAATTGTATTGTGATTCTGTTTGAACAAGAGACACAGCTTGGAGGACATTGATATAACAGGTAAAAAGGAAACTGTGTTTCTGCGACCAGCCTCTTGTTCCACTTGTAGTATCATGAAGGCTTTCGGAATTATTTTACTAGCACCTTGTGAAGTGTTTATGTGTCAGTGATGTAATTTATTAATGTTTGTAGCTTTTTATACTTGTAAAATTCTTAAGAATATTCTTTTTAATTATTTCATCAACTTGTGAAATTTCCCTTAGCAGACAGTTGTTGTTTTTCCTTCTTCTTTTCCTTTCCTTTTCTAGGATGTGTGTGTTAGGGGACATCAGGAACATTTTACACACGAGAATCTCCATTAGCACACATTTTTATCTCCATACTGTCTTCTCTTAATGTCAATGTTATGATAGGAAACATGTCCAATGTGTTATTATTCTTATTGGTAATATTCCAGTAATAGTCCCACCCTTTTCTTCAGGCCATGTTCAGTGTAACGCGCTGTATACTGTATAGCAGCAATGTTTTAGTCACACACTTACTCCATGCGTCCACTTCTCACAGATGAGATGCGCTCCCATCGAACTTTCAGCGGGGCATATTTTCAGGTTTTTATTTGTACAATATTTGTGTTGTTTTGTTGTGATTTATTTTTGTATGTCCGACCTATTAAATGCATCCGCTGTGCCAGACAGTGGATCATACCTGTTGTAGCTGTCTTCCCTTACTGTTATTTGCAGTACTAGTAAGTATTTACAATCCTTTTTGACCTGAATCTATATTTTTCTGTATTTAGACTATTCTGTTTGAGATCATTGCTCACTTTTTTAAGACATCGAGAAATCCTGAGGAACAAACATATTGTTGTTAATGATATGATTGTCCGCCTTGTTTACTTTTGCAATACAGTTACTGTGTAAAACCTACCTTGTAATGTGTTCCTCTCCCACTTGCAACGTGACGGCGTCTTTTTGACGACTAAACAAGTTTCCTGCTTTGAGGATGCATCAAGTGATCCAGGTTCTGCACTCACTTCAGGGTCTGGTCTCCCGGAGCTTAAGCAGCTGCTTTAGCCAAGTCATTAATTAAAACCAAGCCAAAGCCAACACCATTAAAAATGTATTAACGTAAAAGTGCTCTCCAGTTTTTTACACCATCCTGAGCACGAGGGTTCACATACATTCATGGAAAACCCACTCCTCATGTTCCTGTGACTGAGCTGGGCAGTCTGAGCGTCAGACAGCACGTTGCCATGGTTTATGTATTTGTGTGTATATATATATATATATATATATATATATATATGTATATGTATATATATGTATATGTATATATATATATATATACATATATATATATACATATGTATATGTATATGTATATATATATATATATATATATATATATATATATATATATATATATAATGTGCATTTCCCCATGTTGATGTTTCATTTAATTTCTCCATCAGATCTGGGATTGTGTTAAAGGTCATGACCCTGTTTCCACCCTGGTTAGCATCAAAGTGAGTTGTTATTGTTAGCTAATTGTTAGCACAAGCTCCGACATCAGCCAATGAACCACGTGTCCTCAGAGACACTGATTTCACTGGAATTAAACGTAGACTCTTTTCTTTGTGCTCTAATTTAACATTTGATGTCCAAATCAAAGCAGTTACTATTCATATTTGGACAAATTACCATTGTGAGATGAACAAGTGAACTGAAAAAGAAGTGAGAAATGTGTCCATCGTTTCTCATGAATGTGTCCAATTTTAGAATTTTGTAACAAATGTAATGCAAAAATATTTTAATGTTAGGAAAAAAAAGTATTTCCCTCCTAGTTGCTTTGCCACTTCCAGCAGTGCAGTTGTTCCCCTACAAAGGGCAAGTGGGATCACAATTTAAATGTCAGTGTATTAAAAACAATGCCTGCAGAGTGTTCCAGGCTAACTGCCTTCATGGCCACGCTGTGTGGCTCAGTGATCACAGATGTGAACGGGTTGCTTTGAAAAGCCTCCGGTCCTGTATGGGAGTCCCAAGTGGTCAAGAGAAACGTGCCATGTGAGAGATGTGTTAATTACACAGGAATGCCAGGTTAGCTTTGCCTTTGTGTGGCCGTGCAGGGATGCGAAGTTACTCAAAGAATTTGGTTTAACCCCCCCCCCCCCCCCCGCCATTTATGCATCCCATTCTTCTGAGTTCAGGGGTGTCATAAGTAATAATGTGTGGTGATTCCTCTGCCAACAGACTGGTAAAGCTTGAGATCTACGAATGAGTAGGGGCCCCGGGGCCATTGCCTTACTGACAGTTTGTAGGCTGTCTGGGGATGGGCACTGATGAAAGGTGGCAGACCTGCAGCTGTTTAAAGCTGCTTGCCTCTGCGTGGATTACCTGCTCTGTCAACCATAGGAAGTCCTCTCTCTCTCTCACACACACACACACACACACACACACACACACACACACACAAACAGACACAAACAGACACAAACAGACACAAACACATACACCCTTTATTCCTGGACGTATAAAATGATTTGACTGTCATGGTGCATATGTATATTTGAGCAGGGATGTCACATACTGCGGCTCCAACAGGTAGATGAAGGATTATTCTTCTGAATTTGTTTTATTTTTATTTAAGGGCTTATAGATTTTCCAGCTCTTTTTAAAAAGCAATCAGTCATGCACAGTGCCAGCATAAAATGGAAGTATGGATGACGGAGAAGTAAAGGACAAACACTGAGGCTTGTGTTATGGTGCCATGTTTCCTTAACCTTTGGTGAGCCTGAAAGTTTGAAAGTGGAAAACAACACTTCATCGTTAATCTTTGACACACATCAAGGAAATGACTGTCACGAGTGAAGTGAGAGCCCACCCAACTGAGAGTATTATTAATGTGAGCATGACCATGGCCTGCTGGAAAACAACGCAAATTGGACTACATATTGATAATGTAATACAAACCCATGGTTAAATCACCTGCTGACAGCTGAATAATGTATGTTTTAGTATTACTGAGTAACTCCATCATTGGTGTATTAAGGCAAAAAAAAAAAATCATCGCTCGCAGTTACTAATGATTATTCCATAATTACATTTCTTCCATAACATTTTTTATGTGTATTCCCAAAATCTTTGGAAAGAAAAAGCAGAAGGCACAAATGAGATGCCAGGTAGGACTCCTGATTGTAGTAGAAGTATAGTCATTGTGTGGTAGCAGAAGATAGTATTTATTTCAAAGAAGTAAGTGTTGAAATTATTTTCTACAACACACTTTTCAAAGTCTACCTTTTTTGCCTTGTCATTTTCTTGTTTTGCATCTATGCAAAGTAGATGCTGGCCAGCTCTGTTGTGATTGGCCAACAGCTTAGAGATGTCCTGCCCATAGCAATAGAATAGAAGCATGTTTCAGGCAGGGGGGGGGAGAAACTCCCTCTGGAGGGAACACAGGGATTTTAGCCTTTGCAGACCATGTATATGCACTATAGAACACACTACAGGAAAGGGAACACTACAGAAAGCATCACTAATGGACCAGACCGTTTTATTCCAACCATTGTCATAATTACTGCCCTATAATTAATCCCCGTCAAGAGACAGACACAAATTGAGCAAGCTGATGAGATCGCGTTAACTTAATGTACTTATCAAATATTCCTAGCTAGTAATAATTCTATAGTAATAACCTGATCATTCTGTCTGGGAATATATACATATTTAAATGCATTATTTTAAGGATCTATTTAGGTATAATTGCCAGAATTAGTAAATGTAAATGGTAGATTGACAGACATATACAGCAAAAACAAAAACACTTCTTCCCTGCATGTGTTCAGGTATGCATATCAACAAAGCCTTTCCTTTTCTTGATAACACACCTCCTGGATCATTATTTGTCTTCAGAACACATGCCAGCATTGGGCAGCTCTGCAGTCACCTGGTAGTCCTGACTGAAGTGTTAGTGACTGTAGCAGAGACAGCCTTAATGTTAATGAATTCATGAATTGTTATTAATATGACGCAGTATTTGTGGTGTGATGAGAAGGTGCTGCTCATGATGGTTGTTCAACACTAGACATTGCTTCTTGTCACAGATCTGCATAAATACTGCCAATAACTAACAAACAATCATATCAAGTGCCTAAGATGTGTTTTATTAATGCATATCTTTTGACTGGTGACATTATAAATCAGGACACATCTTCCATGTGGTTTACATCATTTAAAATACTTTAACACATTTCATTTGTTGTGTATTAAACAATTTTTCCTATTTCAAATTAAACATATTTTATTTTCTATAGTTTTTTTAATTAACGACTGCTTTTATTATGATTATTTTTAAACCGTTAGACATCACTGAATATTCTTTGTGTCCGGAATTTAAAACAAATGAGATTTTAAATAGTTTGGTCATGTTATGTGTTCGTAATAGAAAATGATATGAGTATACTTGCCAATATATAATTAATTAGTTTTTTGTAAATGATATTCCAGTTGGAGATGGGCTGTTGGTGGTGTTAGTGGTGATATCATGACCTCCCTCATTGTTTGCATGTAGTATGGAGGGAAACAGTTTGAAAGCGCTCTTTAAACTCAAGCTTTTGTTGCTCTGCATAAGCTCAATGTTTACCTGAGTAATCTAGAGAAACTCAAGCCTTACATCAACAAGTGTCTTAAACATCTGCACAAATGGCCTGTTTTTAGCCCTACTGAGGCAAATGCTCCCTTAATCCTCCGGAGAGGCTACTGTGATAGCTCCCTTCATGAGGCCTCTGTAACAAGGTGCTGAAGTCACTTAAGCACTGAGTTAACACAAACAGTCCAAATTATTGGCTGCATTTCCTGCACTCACTTCCCTGTACAACAAAATGCATCTACGGCTGCTGTGTGATCATCTGTCTGTGATTATTGGAGCTCTAACTGAATCCAGTGACGTGCAGCGCCACCCCGCTCTGAAACAAGTGGGGTTTATTTTCGAACCCCTGCTTTTTCATCACGGCCAGATTGCCCGGAGAGATTGGCTTCCCTGGGCTGTGTAACAGATACCATCTAAATCATTAGGGCTCATTCATTGCCATGTGCCACACTGCGGCTCAGGTTCCTGCGACCCCGAGGTCAAGCGGCTGAGAGCTCCCTGACCTCCAGCACTTCCTCTGAATATTAACAGGGTAGTTATGTAGTCAAAAGCCCTGATATAGAACATTGGTTCATTTAGATAATAGCCAATCAGGCGCAGCGGCGAGGAGTGCAGTGATCTCCACATTAAACTGGACAGGATGGCTGGGCCTTTATGTGGCTTACTGAGGGCATAATGACAGCAAACAGAGGAAGCGTAGGCCTCTCTGTCTAAAATTACGCGGTCACATGCATGCTGGCTGGATGCTTTCCTTTAACTCTAAGTTGGGCTCCTTATGGGGGACAAATCCAGCCAGGCCCCATTATCAAGATGAATGTTGTGCAGTTGCAGACATTAGGGCTATACTATAAGACAGAAAAGTTTAGAGGCCAGGCTGGTACAAAAGGCATTTACCATGCAACCTCTGCACATGATGGCAATTTAAATCATCAGGGATTACATTTACAATTGATTTTCTCCTTTCAAATCAGTGCTGGGGTCCAAACTGGAGTCCACGCCAGCATCACTCATGAATAATCACAACTAGCTGCTCTGACACGCCTTCCTTGAAAAAAAACGTGTGGCTATTAGGTTGCATCAATGCGATCAGGGATGCTTCAGTAATTCATTTGGACGTTATCTAGTCAATCTATGCCTCATCTTTCCTTTAGGACTCCCACAGTATTATGGCGCTTTTCCACTGCAGGACCTAGCAAGGCTTAGTACGGTATGGTTAGGCCTTGGTAGGCCAGCAAGGCCGGCCCGTAGCACTGGCGTTATAGATGTTCGCCTAGGGCGCCAGATCTGGGGGGGTGCTGCCCTGGTAGCTCTGGGAGGGAAAAAAACATTTTTGACCGTTGGTGCTCATCCTAATTTTCGGCCTTGATGTAACAACAGTCATAACTAGAAAATGCAATTCCTGAAGAAATTGCTAGTGGGAATGCTTTATGCTGAAAAGCTGACGCTGAATTGCGTTTAAAACTGGAGGGATACAAAAACATGCATAAATAAATAAATGTTAACTAGGTAAAATAAGATAGGAATGAACAACAAAAATTAAATACGTTACATGTATTTGTTATTGGCTATGGTAGGTTATTGGTTATGTTCACATACTTATTTGATTATTAAAATGTAAACCGATCTTTTTCATATGGGTGTTTAGAGTTTTACCCCCTAGATCTAGTCTCTAGTAATGTGTGCTCAAAGTGCACCAAATTGAAGAATTTTACTTTAAAATGTTCAAACATTTCTTCCCGGGGGGTATACCCCGGGACCCCCCTAGAGGATGTGACGTCCATCCCCCATTCTATTGTGTATTCTCTGGATACTCTATTGATCTTTATGTTTTCTGTTGTACGATTCTCTGGCTGGGGGGGCGCCAGCTAAAATCTCACCTAGGGCAGCAAATTGTCTAGAGACGGCCCTGTAGGCCAGGCTCACTTTATGCTGCGTTTCCATTACAGTTTAGTTACTGGGGTAGTAACTATAGTAACGCAGTGTAGGCGGGGCGATCGGCTGTTCGGCGGGCGGAGCGACTCTTCATAAAACTGCCGTGACGTCATCTTCAATGCGAAACACAAAACCAACATTAGCTGTTAGCACACAGAGCTCACAGCTCCTCATATCTGTTCAGAAAACTGGTCTGTGTCATGGCGAATACAGTCGCTGCTTTATTTATGTCTGTAGGCCGTTGTTGTGAGTGTGGACGGAGCATATACAACGTTAGCTTAGCCTGGTCGATCCGATCTCCACACACGCATTTTAAAAGGTTTTTCGCCTGCCGTCTGTCTGCAGACTTGTCAAAGCATTAATTCATGGTTTACTAACCGGTATCAGTATGTTGTTACTTCGGCATCATTTTGAAACGTGTATTACAATTCAATCACGGTCAAATATGTTCATTTTGTTGTAGTTGTAGCCCCCTTGCCAGCGATTCTCTCTGACCATTCAGCAGTCGAGAGTGTTTAGGTCATTAGTTTAGCATATTCAGCCCGGTTGTTGGCCCGCTAAGAACCTCGATTTTGGAGGGCCAGAAAAAGGTGAAAAGGTAGCCCGGAGCCGGAACTACCCCTAGTGGAAAAGCAAAAAACCGTGCTACGTGCTGCAGTGGAAAAGTGCCGTTAGTGAACCAGTGTGTTCCTCCACAGCCAGGCACCAGGCCTTTAATCAGGAGAGCGCTGTGGTGTGTTTGTGGAGCTGAAATGGAGCGTGGCCGCCGCTGGAGGCAGCCACCCGACCCCCCCCCCCCTCGCTAACAGCACTCTTACCCTCCATCCATCCATTGCATTTGAAGATTAACAATATAACATATGATGCCAGTGCTCTTTCTGCTATTTAAAAAATGCTGTCTGTATATTGCAGACATCCAATCTTGAAAATAAAAGTTTAATTGAAAATGTGTTAGCTTTTTTAGGAATTTTGGACCTTGTGATTTAATGTTTTAATTTGTGTTTCCATTATCAAAGTGGAAGCACCATGAAATAGAAAACCTTCTCCACATGAAACCATTTAATGATGGGTTATTTCTTCATATATTTTAATGGAGTTTTTATTATTAACAATGCTCGAAAACTGACATATTTATTTCTATCTAAACGTTTAGATTGTAAACTCCGTTTCTGAATTGTTCCAACGCACAGTAGACAAGCCTCTATACAGCAGAGCAGGGGAAGCCGTCAGAGAACACAGGATTGTAAGACAATGAGCAGAGCCCGAGAATTGTCATTCGAAGTTTGAATGCACGTGAATTACAGCCGCATTCTCCTGGACCTCAGTGAGTAAATAAACACCCTGAAACTAGGGGATAATCATCACGGACACTTCTGTCTTATTGCAGAATCCAGAGGACTATAAATAGTTGGCAGCAATCAAACAAAATAAATGAACTGTCAGAGCACAACAAGCATAGCAGAATTTTAAGTAATTATAAGTACATTTGTTGCATTTCTGAGTAAGTGGTAGCAGATAGGCCTCTGACAGGGAGCCAGTGGTGTGTGACGGCTCTCCACATCCCACAGCCACCACATCTCAATGGGGAGGAACGCTAAAGACATCTGGGGGGCCATTACACACACTTAGCTGCATCAAGGAAGACTCCAGCTAAACTTCCTTCCAAATGGCTATTTGTTTGTCTGTTAATTATCTTCGCTCCTCAGGGCCTTTTTAGGGGAATTTAAAATGTTGTTTATGGAAACAAGTAAAAAAATGAAATGCGTAATGGAAAATTGCATACCACTATCCCATGCTCATTTGAGATGACCCGCCACAATACCATATTTGTGGACCATGTGATTTATAGACAATGAAGTGATCATTTACATCATGTTGGCCTCATTGATGTGGCTTGGCTGATTACAGAGAGACTTGTGCTGCTAAAACAATGTGAGCGCAGAGAGACTCTTTATAATCATAGGCTAAGAATAAGTCTCAGGGAGCGTTGGATGAACCTGTTACCTGCACAGAGTTCACAGAGTTGGACTGTTTAACTAAAGAGTGAAAACGTGGCAGTAAACCCCCCCACACACACTTTTTAGGACTACTCAATGTGACAATAACCAAATGACAGATAAGGAATGATTTTCTAAAAGCAAAGCCCCAGAAACAAACAAACCATTACGCCGTGTCACAGAGGAGCTGGTTAGCGCTTCTAATTCAGGTGAATTGCAGGCAAATGTCCCCTGGCTGGCACACGTACAGCTGCAATAACACAGAGAGCCGGCTGCACAGTGTCCACACACAGTGTCCTCACAGCCAGTCTCACAACACCTCACATTGCACTCATATGCAGGGAAAATAGCGCAAACATTATTAAGATGTTTTGCAAAATGTAACCTCTTTTTACATTATGTAAATGGTGTAAATAATGTGTTTCACTGCTACGTGGGACTATCCTAAACACAAAGACAGAGTGGGGTCAATTCTTCCATGTTTTCTTTTACCACGAGCGGCGTGTCTATTTTTTCTGTCTCTGGTTTCAAAGCGTGGGCACAAAATGCAAAGGATGCTCAAATTAGTACAATTAAAGTTTGATTTAACACTGTTTTTCCTCCCTGTGGCACAAATATTTGCACTTTAGTCCTTTTATGGTGATTTAAATGACATGTCGGCAACACTTGGCTTCAAATTATGTGTTACAGGGACTAAACTTCAGAGAGTTTGGCCTCACCGCCGCCCTGAGTCAGATTATGTTAAACAGATTTAACAGTTTTAATGTTTACAGTTAGCATTTGAAGCTTTGAGCGCTCACAAAATCCATTGGTTACGACTAAGCTGACTGAATGGTACTCAAAGAGGAATCTGCAGAGAGGCTAAAAAGCTTCCAGAAGTAGAATCAGGACATATTCACTTTAAATCCCCATCATCAGGGCCACACACTCATGTATTTTCACCATGGCACAGTCTGAGGCTGAGGAAAGCTTGCTCATCAGCGGGCTCTAACCGGCGTGTGTTGTGAGCGAAGGCCGAGCAATGACACGGTCCTGAGCGCCTGATTGCAGCCATCTTGAACAGATCTGGCTGGCTCTGGCTCACCACAGGTCCCCTTTCAGTGGGCTGTCATTACTGCAGAGGTGAGCTCTCACACGCCGACCCACACACATTGAAACACACACATGCTAGGGGGGCCGCGGAATGAATGAGCACACTGAGACCTGGGCCTGATCAAGCGAGCAGCGGCCGGGAGTTGTTGTAAGAAAATCCTCTGCTGGGACTATCAGAGCACATTAGGCTGCGCAGGCCGCTGCCGCAGAGCACACTGAGGCAGTATTTCAGCTGAGCAGGGCTACAGTCATAATATTACTACGCTAGCCAAAGGGCCTTTGTTTACCTTATTCACAAATATTCTATGTAGCAAGGGTGAATTACTTGTCCAGACGTTAATAATCTAATAGGAATGTGAGGCAGAAGCAAACACAGCCCTTTCTCCTGCTGACAGCGTGGATCATCAACAGAGCAGAGCTTAACGCCCGAGTGACAGGTGTGCTGCTCACCTCCATGCAATCACACGCTGTTGGTTAACAGTTCGTTCGCTTCTTGGAGAACAAGGGACCTGAAACATTTGCTCAGGGAAGAGAAATTGCAGCAAAACGAAACAACCTAATTTGGCAATAGGCTTCAGCATGCATGCTAGAGCGAGTGTAATTGCTGGGGGAGGGGGTCGCACTTTTTGTTTACTATCTCTGGGCATTCCTTCCCCTAATAACCACTCCAAGTGAAATCAAACCGGCTCTGTATTTGCTCCAAGAGGTGATTAGCCGGGGAAGTTAGGATTTTAATGGACCTAATTGGGCTGCTCTATTTATGTTAGCTTGAGATTTATCATACCATTTGTGATTCATTTGAAATGGATTAGCCCTACGCATTCTATTCCTGAGTAATTGTGCTTTTAATTGGAACATGCAAAGCAACAGATTGGTTTGGTTGAATAGTTTCATAATTTAAATGGTTTTCCATTTGCACAACAACAAGAGTGTAATGTCCCTCTTTTGTTGTCATAAGAGACATGAAGACGTGTCCACAGCCTGCTGGCAACTGTGCTGAAAACACCCACTTTAACATATCCACACACACACACACACACACACACACACACACACACACACACACA
>CALSBZ010046926.1:0-30975 GCA_943591055.1 Gobionotothen gibberifrons
CCCATCCCCCTCTATAAGGCCAAAGACCCACAGAGGGAAATGGGGGGCGGGGGGAAAGGGTAAAGTTCCGCCATATGACCTTTTGACCCCTAGAGTGTAAAAGTGAAGAGGCACAACGAAACTACGTAAATGCCCCTCCTAAAATAGTGAAAAAGGTGAAAAAGAAGCAAGAAACAGGAATATGCACTAAAGTGCTATCCCTCTAGACTAGGGTAACCATTAAGACCAAGCGTAAAGAACAGAAGTCAGTAGGGACGAAATAGAAACTTGGTTACTGATTAATTTAGGTTATAATATATTAAATAAATTGCAAAGCAAAACATGCTCTAATTTATTTATTTTTTAAAGGTTTTCAACCTGAAAGAATCCTAATGTGTCCTTGAAAAGTTGAAATAAAGAAAAGGAAAAAGGATTCGAGTTGTCCATGCGTCCTCTGTTGCCCCTCAAGCCTCTCAAATGTGGACAAACACTCAAATAAATGCCAAAAACCCAGAGAACTTGACAATACTTATCAGAATAAAATTATGTTAAATAACACTGCTACCTAGTTAATAACTCTACTTTACTCAGTGGAGGCTCGTCCATTGAGGAAAGGGAGGACCATCCTCCCTAAAATTTCAGAGAAAAATCAACTTTGAAGAGAACAATAAATACACCTCAATTTTTAAAAGATAAGTCTGTTAAAATACAGATAATAGCCCTGGCTTTTAACATGGGACTGAAATGGGGCTAGAGAGGACGAGCCTCCCTTTGGGCGGGTCTAGCCAGAGGCTCTGGATTGGGCGCCTATATCATCAGTGAACCAATCAGTGGATCTGTCTGCGCATCAGTGTTGATGGGGAGGGTCATCAGCGATATCAGTGTTTTTTCTGAACAGGGGAACAGGGGCGCTGCGCCCTCTTACCAAAATAAATTCCTTGAATTAGGCCTTGATTATGTTCTGGCCCGCCATCTTGTGGCTCAGAAAAAAATTGGCCCACGGCCAAACTTACTTGCCTACCCCTGGTATATGCCGTGAAGTTATTTGCGGCCTGCCAGTAAACCCAAAGCAGAAGAAGAAGAAGTGACATCAGCCTAATCCTCCCCCAGGGACTTTTTCCGGTGTGAACGCGATCTGTACTTAGTTAATCAGAACTAAAGAGTTCTGATGAAGCTTTGTGGGAAAAGTACTGCGGTGTGAACGCGCCTATTATGGACTGCTACGGAGCCGAGGAGGTCTGGTCACTCCTGTGAAGCATTGGTTTGAAATGTTATGTCAAATATAACTCAATCCTGTATTGTATCCTTGATTAACTTTTTCGGCTTGTAATTTGCATCACAGGTATGAAGATCTGGAGAACAAGATGCAAAATGATATTAAATCAGAATATAATAAGTAGCTACACCATCGTGAAACAGGTTATTACCGAACTAAGAAGAAGAAAAACCCTGGACACATCCTGTTGGAGCACCACCTAGTGGATGGTTGAAGGTTTTGAATCTGCTCCGCGCCGATTGTTTGATGGGTAGCCTTTTCAAGGAAAGAACTCGAACACCGGGTCTGGGATAAGCAACAAGCTGAGTTTACTGGTAAAAACAACAATACAGAAATACATACAAAATACAGAGTACAGAGCACAAAGTACTCCGGACTCCTGCTCTACCGCCATACGTATCACTACAGCATGTCAGAACAAGAGTCACTTAACATTGAAATGTCCCCAGTATTTATACATATGCAGGGAGGATGCTCCTCCCTTCTTTCTTTACAGTGTGTGTGTGTGCCAGCGTGACGTCTCTCCCAAAGGTCACGTCCTGTTCCTGGAATACTATATTTGGCTTGGCACTAGCCCTCCTTTTAACATTATCCATACAAATAAAGATTTGTCCTATAGAGTGGTTCCTAAAACTATCCTTTTTAATGGTGATCAATATTGTAACAAATGAGATCACTACTGTATTCACACATGAATACAAATCTCTAAAAGAATAATTTGTTAACATGATGAAAAGATTGAAGAATATGGTTCTACTCTGTACTCCAAAACACCCACTGCTTAAAGTGTAGTGAATTTTTCCATCATGTCTCCCCCTTTATCCCTCAGTGTGTTTTAGGATGATTTTCTCATTTTACTTTAATAGTGTCCTCTTTACTGCTATTTTAATTTACCAATTGATTAATTCATGGTTAATACATATTTTTGTCTTTACGTACTTATCAAGTCTATTCAAGTTCTTTAAATGTGGTCTCTTTTATGTGCGTTTTGTGAATAAGTGTGTTTTTGTGTAAACTCACTCATTCCCGTTCTCCTTTTCTCCTCCCCTGGTTTTCTCAAGCCGTGACCCCGCCTCCTCACATTCTGCTCGACCAACTCCTCTGATTCTGACTCCTCCCCCTTTGTCCATCAGCTCTTGAATCCATCCGCTGTAACTCTTGTGTGCAGCCATCTGCCCAGTCACATCTGCAGCCCCCATCCTGCCACTGTTCTTGTACTGTCTGCTCTCACGTCTCACACTTTGCTCTTGCCAAATCTCGTGGCTCAGCTTGGAACTTCATGCCCCGTCTGAGGGACTGATGAGAGTATCTCTCTGTATGTCAGCATACATTTTGTTCTGGATGCCTCAGGTGGAGATTGTTCTGGATGCAGTTCTGGATGCAGTCTTGTTGTTGTTGGTTCAGCTCTGGTTCTCTGTCTGTCCGATGGAGAAGGAGGAGTCTCCTGTTGGGTTAGGTATTTTGTCTGCTTGGAGGGTCAGGGTTGTAGCCTTTTCTGACTCAGAGGGGGAGTCCAGGTCTCGGGACGCATTGCCAATAGGAAGTCTAGCACACTGAGGTTAAATAAATCCAACCCTTTCCACTCTGTCTTTTCTAATCATACTATCTGTCTTAGTTGTCAAATGTCATCTAAACAACACAATTAATGTCTACTAATGATATTACACAAACTCCTTCCAATAATTACTTCAACCATTGCTACATATTTACCCAACATAACTCTCAGGAAAACATTTTCTCCTATAAATTGGAATACCTACATGTTTCAAGCATCACATATTTCACACACTACGAAAGAACATCTCCATATTTTCTCCAATATTCTAAATCCCACTGTTACTTAGAACAATAGTAAACCTGCAGAGTACACCAATCAGACCACAGTAATGTAAATTGACTCAAGTGTAGGCCCATGTCTACTTTTCATTATACTTATTACTTTTGGTTAACATTTATTTATTTTCTAAATTCCTTGTCTATGATATGTAAACAGTTTGAGTGTACTTTACTGATCTCAATGTATGTACACTCTACGGATTCTTGAGTTTGCTCATCTCCTGGTGCTGTCGTTCCTAAAAATGTTAGCAAACACAAAACTCCAACTACAATATTTATAGATAAACTGATTTAGCAAAATGAACTCTTTTCTAATTCACAATGTGACTAAAGAACAATGATTTCTCTTTCACAAGATTGTGATCTAATAGAATGACTCTTGACCTCATGGGGTCAAATAAATTGGATTCTGATCAAACTTAACATGTAGCCTGAAGAACAAATGGACTTCTTATCATTAACACAATGGACTCTCAGAGATGAGATCTAGCCATGAGGTGGCTGACTTTAAAATGAACTGTGATAAAAAAACACATGCGTGTGGTTACTTTATAGTTTAGAAAACCCACACTGCTTGACAATACAAAACAACACAATCTTCATTTATCTTTAGCTCTAAATTCTATAGATGCTGACCTTAAAAGCTGATCTCATACCAATCTTGTACACAATCTTTTCGGCTTAGAACATCGCACAAAAATATACTTTTCGGCTAAAAAACTCCACACAATATACTTTATTAAACCAGACTACACCGGTTTAACACATCAAACATTACAGTTAACAAACGATGGTATACCAAAACATTTAGCGCTTTATACTGAGTCTCTAACTCACCATGGTCTGACATAACACTCCTGCAACTCCTTTATGAGACTGTCCAGTGTTATCCTTTACAATAATCACCCCTGCAGCTCCTTCTTGAGACTGTCCAGTGTTATCCTTTACAATAATCACCCCTGCAGCTCCTTCTTGAGACTGTCCGGTGTTATTCTTTACCTAGTTCCGATGGAGTCTTTAGAAAACCATGAACTTCTATACAACGAGTTTGCCGTATGGTCCTAAACCGACCTACGGGGCCTTTCACCGTCTTCTTACACCCCTCGTTCTTCACTTAAGCTTATATAATAATTCTGTATTGTATTCCTTTACCATATGACTATAACACTGAGAATTCCCTGACAACTCTAAAATGTGGGTATAGCCAATCACAGATTTTTGATAATAACAGGTATCTGCTTACCTTTTAGTTGTAGGGCCCTGGTTTTAGTTGTCAGAGATTTTCGAGATGTCTTCCCTGGACCGTTCGTCCGCTTTCTGTCGGTGTTCCTTCTATGCTTCTACCCATCACGTCACAGGGTCACCAATCCCAGACTCAGCCATGGGGCACATTGAGTCTGTGAGTGAGTCTCACTGGAATATTAACGTGCTCTCTGTTTAAGTTGTTTATATATTTATGCATTGTGTGTTGTGTGTATTATTAATGTAACTTTTGTATATTATGTATTGCTCAAATTATTTTAAATAAAGTTTAAGTTATTTTTGTTTAGATGGTAATAGAGACCAACAACAGTGTTGAGCTGGAAAGGACTTCATATTAAGTCATGTTCAATATGTTCAGCTACCTGAGGACATTATACGCAGGGTCCTCATCCTCGTTGTGCTTGAGGACGGGGATCCTGCCATCTGCACGCTCACCCTAACCTGCAAACAAATCAGTGACATTGTGAGCCATCAGTCCTTTCAAGAGGAGGCCCACTTCAGCTGGCTGGACAGTAAATTCAATAAGTGTCCCCCCCCCCCTGTAATGTGTATGACAAGATAATACTCCTTGGAGTGCCTTAGTGCACGAAAAAGGTCATTGACTAAGACTAAGATCAGCTCAGTTGAAGTTTTGTTCATTTTCTGTCTGAATCATATTCGTCTTTTGACACTTCAATGCAGGTGTGGTGAACTGGAGAAACACTTCAGATGAGCACAAAGGGAAATACAGGAGGGCCTACAACATGTCAATGTGCAGCAGACGACAGTGCAGCAGTCTGCATGAAGACTGTGGTGCAGGCTACTGAGGAAGAGGACGAAGAGGAATCATTCAGGGCTTCTACTCCAAGGACCACATCCCCAGGTTCTGCAGCTGGTGATGGAGACACAAGTCTGAGTGGTGATGGAGACACAACTCTGAGTGGGTAGATCTTATCTGAAAATGTGCCACACACACCCTCACTCTCCCTTCTGACAGTTGGAAATCCAGCTCTCACCCTTCCTACCATGATCACTTTTTTGCACCTGAAATTGCCAGTGTTATTAACTAATTATGATTAATGCCATGTTTTCAGTTAAAGAGCAACTTGCAGGTTTTAAAAAAAAATTGATTTATGCTTAACCTTTCCTGAAAATTACAATTAAAAAAAGTTAATGCAGGATTTGATATCTTTTACGAGACATAAGGGCAGGAATTCAGAGGAAAAGGAGCCGTTTTGAGCTCTGCTTTTTTTTAACGTCATACGTCAAACGCGTCATATTACGTCACATGGGGGAGGAACTTTCTCGGACTCCTTCTCTGCCCAATCCGCGGTAGTAGTTTGTAGTTGGTTTGAGCGGTTGTGATTTAGTGAGCTGGTATTTTTTCGGTAATTTTACATTGCATTTCACCATTTGTAATCATGGTGAGCTTGTGTTTGTGCAGGTTGCACAAACTCGAGCCTGTCAGGACATCGAGTCCACAGTTTCCCTCACAGGAAAAGGACCGGAGCTAGCGTTCGTTCCTGGGTGCATTGTGTGAAATGCATCCACCTCCCTGTAGCACATACTCTCCACAGCTGAAGCCTATCAAACAAAACGTTTATCAGGAAACCGTATTACATCTCTCTCCCCCCTTCACTCCTCTCTCTCCCCCCTTCACTCCTCTCTCTCTCCCCTCCGGTACACAGCACCGTAAGACGTAGTGTGGAGTTGCATTAGGTAACGCGAGATACGGCTGATACTTGCGCATTAGTTATGGATCAGTATCAACAGTCCTGCCAGTAACGTTACTATATTATCAATACTACTTTAGTTATAGCCTAATATATGATAGCTAACTTTACAATGTTGTGATGTAACCGGCATTAGCTAACAGCTGTCTGTAGCTAACAGCTGTCTGTAGCTAACAGCTGTCTGTAGCTAATGCCGGTCACTCACCAAGACAGCTGCCCTGTTCTCCACTGGTTCTCCTCACACCAAAGCTCAATTTCTCGCCGATGGCCGTTATTTATTCTAATCCTTGGCTGCTCCTGGTCTCTTGGACGCCTAGCAGGCTCATAATTATAATCATATGCATTCGAATATATATTTTCAACCTCTTCTGTGTCAAAACTAGCATTGCGATCCATGTTTATTACTACGTTAGACCGGCCGCTCTCCCCCATGTTACGTCACACGCGGGAGGTCACGTGGGGAGGCTTTTTGTATGCGGAAGTAAAAATGTCTTACAAAAACGACGCCAGATATCACTATAGTGTATATTTCTGTATATTTTTTGGAAAATCTAGTGTATTCATCATATTCCTACACATTTATTCACTGGTGTGTATTAGCTTATTCGTTTTTCTCGCGTCAAGGAGAGAACTGGTTTAAATAATGAGATCAGTGAGTCTCGGCTAAAGTTTCAAATGGTGGTACTTTAATAAAGATAAGGCGTGGTAATGTTACAAAGAGGAATTGTTCGAAAGAGGAGGACAGCTGCATTCCTCTGAGTAGTAGGTGAAGAAGAGACAGAACGCAACATCTTCCGTCCTTTTATAACTCAGGTAGACTCCCCCTCCGCTCTCAGCTGGCGTTGTTGTATAGCAGGCATGGGCAAACTAAGGCCCGCGGGCCATATACGGCCCGTTGGGCTTTTTAATCCGGCCCGCCGAATATTGGTACAAAATTGTCCAAATTATAGTAAAGACCGCATTCATTTTGCCTTTTTCCTGCAATACCCGGCATTTCAGTTGACCCCACTAGATGGCGCACTCTAGACACAAATTACCTTTGCTGGAGTCGGCAACCCGGCAAGATCTAAGAACCAAATACGTCACGCTTACATTGGAGGGGGTCAGTTCACGGTTAGTACAGTACAGCGAATACAACAAGCAGTAGCGCTGAGAAAAGGGACCAGAACGCGACCACACACTTATAAAAAACACTTATATAAAGTCAGGCAACACTAACCGGCTTAGTGTGATTCTGTTTATTGTGTGTAGAAAACGGTTTATGCCACAATATGATAGCAACAAGTAGTCGAGATAGTCTGATTAGCTTCGGTTGCTAGTTGCTATGCTAACATCACCTGTAGAATGCCAGAGAAACTTTCATAACAACGTTGTGATGCCAAACAGCATCAATTCAGACTGAAACACATTCACTATGGATGGGGGATATTTATCAGCTGCTTGTGTGACAGTCGGACAGTGAAGACTTTACAGCGGCCGCTGCCGTGAGTTAACCGTGAGGTAGAATAAACTCCAGTGGACGAGCAGCACTGCAGCGGGCGGTAATGCCGCTGAACCACATTCAAAAACAATGCACCACGGCACTCTGTAGAAAAGTATAAGGTTGGAGAAGTAGTTAATTTAATCTGGCTTCGTATGATTAAAAACTACCCGACGCAGTACTCTATTGATGTTGTTGTGAGCGGTGTTACGGAGAAAATCAGCGACGTAAAACGCTGTGTGGGTCATAAGAAGGCACGCAAACGGTTACGTCATGACGCAAAGGATGACGCAATAATTCACCTTTGAACCCAATTCACCTTTGAACCTGCATCTGTAACAATAGCATCATCTCAATACCCCTCCTCGACTCCTCTCCTCCCCTCCTCTGGGACTTGACCCGGAAATCGATCAAGACACGCCATGTTGAAGGACGTCCCAATAGCTGAAATGCACACGCAGGAGTCGAGGAGGGGTGAGGGAGGAGGGGTGCGGGAGGAGACGAAAGAGAGGATACACGCGAGCAGACTACGCGGAAGTGTTTTCTATGGAGTCAGATTTGGGTCAATATTCTCGCACGTAAAACAAGCTGTGCTTTTACACGCATAAAATGACCCTGGCGTGCAGATTCAACCCCCACGAGCTGCTATGCGCTCGCTCGCGAGAGAGACAGCCCTCTTGCTCGCTCGCGGGAGTCTCTTGCTCGCTCGCGGGAGTCTCAGCCTCACTCGCTCGCAGAGTCTGTCTGCTCGCGCGTGAAAAGTTTCTGACACTTTGGGGCGGAGCCACTGGACTTTGATTGACAGCGGCCAGGAAGCCCGAGGTTGCCAGGTTTGATAAATGCCTGAACTACCAAGAGCCTGACGGCAGCAAAATCAGTTGGACGAGATTGACAATATATATTGTATATATATTGTGTATATATATTGTATATATATATATATATATATATACATATACATATATATATATATACAATATATATTACACATTGTGTGTCATAAATGTGTAACCAAGATGAACACACTCAGTTGTTATTTCTGCACATTTTGTGTTATATTTCTTTAACCAGAATTAACATTTGATTGTGTTATATCTGCACATTGTGTGTCAATGACGATTACTGGAAGTACCAGGTGGTGGATATGGTTTTTATTCTAAAATCAAATGCAAGAATACATTCGTTGGACATTTATTTCCAAGGATTTCATTAGCACAATATGTCATTAAGAAAATAATTGTTAACATTTAAAAACATTAATATTTTTCTAATTCATCAAATGTTGACAGAACAGATAATTAAAAAAAAATCACACCTAAAAAAACCTTATACTTAAAACAAACTTAATCTTCAGCCAACTATTGTTGTAAATGACTTTCAGCTGAGGGAATATAGTGATGAGATTCTTCGCAAGGACCACCTTGTCAGTGTTGGATGGATAATTAAGGATACAAATGAATGACATGTTTTTATTTTTCAAAAAGAATACAAAAAGTTCTAGCATACAAATATTACAAATGCGTGATAATAAAGCAATTGGTTATAAAGAATGTCCTTTTGTATCAAGCAAATAAAAAAACAATTTTTACAACCAATATATCACTTAAATGCAACAATTATATATAAACACATTACACATTCATATACTTCCAACCCATGCCTCTCCACCAAGTCAGAGATGCAAACTTTGACAAGTTTAAGCCTGGTCTTCTCCGTAAGAATGCCATTAGTTTGCAGTTCGTCAAATACTTCTGGAATTTCCTTCTGCATTTATAGGCAATTCAGAAGAACTGGTTCTTGTGTAGGCTGAACAAAACAATAAGATAAGCACAGCACAAAGTAAAGTGCTGGCCTCTGTGATTTTTTTAAACACAATTTAACAAGCATGGTAAATGTATACCTGAGTTTGACAGACTTCTCTTAGGACAGGCTGAAGATCCGGTGCTAAAGGAAAGGGCACTTGGAATCTGTCAAAGTCACTTATGTTCTCACTTCTATCAACATCAATAAACTCTTGGAAGTCTGTGTTGTATTTTAAAATCCTACTTCCACGAGAAGGTTTGTGCTTTGGACATTGTAGATTTTTATTTGTATTTCCTTTTCATTCTTAAATGAAATTGCAAGGACTTTAATGGCGCATGTCCACCGCAGGCCTCGCTCGACTTAGTATAATCTTGTACAAAGTACATCTTCCGGAGCAGACAAAAAACTCATCTCTTTCGACTCCACTTCGAGCGATAGAATTACTAACAAAGCACTTATATACTAATAAAGGACTGGCTTATCTAAAGCCAGTTGAGTAGCACTTGAAATGTTTTAGCTCTATGAAACCTGATGTACTTATCTGATTCTGTTTTCTTCAAGTTTGTATTTTGTTGGTCGAACGCACTTATTGTAAGTCGCTTTGGATAAAAGCGTCAGCTAAATGCAATGTAATGTAATGTATAAAAACAAAATGCACATAGTCAACACATTAGTGTATTCACTGTCCTGCCCAATCACGGTTGAGTTATTTCAAATGTATCATTTTTCAACTGTCCAACTGTCCATCAAATATCCCCAACTGCCATTTCACCTCTTGCTGCTGTGGAGGATGGATGTCAGCGGAGGAGAGTCTTAACACTAGGTAAGTTGAAGAGAAACAAAACGTTTTTAACAAAGTGAGCATATATATTGTCATAATGTGAGCAAGCTAGGAGTCTAAATAAGTATTTTTTAACTTAACCCTCTATGGCATGACTTTTTATTTTGGGAGGAAAAAAATGTTTCACCATGTGTTTTAGGAGCTTAGGGGTCCCTGATAGTATATCAATTATAAAATGTGACCCACTGTTGAAATGTTCGTTTTTCTCGCGTCCAGGAGAGAAAGTTTTAAAATAAGGAGAACAATGAGTCTCGACTATAAGTTTCAAATGTGGTACTTTAATATAAATATAAGGCACGGTAATGTCACAGGCAGACGGGAGTTGAAATGGAGGACTTCGGGAGTTGGGGTGAAGGAAAAGAGACCCCAGCTGTGCTCACCGGCTGCCTTTATACTCTCTCTTCTGTGGGGGAGGGAGCCAGCCGCCATAGTCTTCAATGTCCAACTTTGCACATAACAGGATTTTTCATTGTATATTCAACACATGACTAAACACGCCTTGGTTCTACACACTCGCCTGCATCACTTTTTATCTTATCACAATGGCTGGTATTGTTTACGTTCGGTTTTACATTGAGTTCAAGCTTCCGTCAGTATTTCAGAGATAACTTCCGGAATAGATTTTCAAAATAAACTTGTCTGGTTCTGGCGGAAGTCATTTCAAAATAAAAGCTTAACATACATTTTGCGTGAATAATTCTGTTTTTCAATAAAATCAACATTTAAGCTAATTTATGTCATTACAACATTGATTTAATTACCAACAGTCCCTCCTTACACACGTGTGTACAAAATACTGAAATCAATGAGTTCTTCATCTGAACTTAACTTAGTACAAAACTCATATAAAAACATACAGTCAAAAATGGAATGGTTCAATAACCTCAACTTTATAAAAATCCAAAAATACTTTGTGCTTTAACATAGAAGTTTTTCCTTGTGCATAACTTCTAGTATTAATCATTCAATATCTTTCTTAAAAATAGCAGCATGGTTTGGTATTGGAACATTTCTTTCTCCCTCCTTTGACAGAAACCATTCACATATCACGCTCAGTGTTAAAGCACTTGTTTTTACAAAGTGTCACAGAAACAGAGTATTTCTGAATAGTGCAAAGTAATATAAAACACAAAATGTACTATCTTGAAATAGTATACAAGAATACAGAATACAAATGAACTATCTTGGAATAGTGTAAAGTAATTTGAAATGGATTCACTCTCTTAGCATTTTGGCTTGTTCGCTTTTCACATAATTTGGACAATCTCATCATCTACATCCATCTCTGTTTCTGGGGGTAGGTTGTCTTATTCTGCTAGCATTTGTAACTGTTATCTCTTGAGAAATGTACCCTCCTTTCTATCATACCTTTTAAGGTATGAAAGTAATATGTTCTCTAGAAGAGGCCGTCGTGATCAATTTGTCCTCCATATTACCAAACATCTACTCTGGCATTCCAGACAATCATTTCTGGGAGAAGATTTTGGTCAGTTACAACAGTTGCAGAATTTCATCATTTGAAAGTTCCTACTTCAGTACCTTTGGTGGTCTGTGCTAATGCAGTGATAAAGTCCCTGAAATGGTGTGAACACCAGTGTAATATCACTAACTCATCATACTAATCACTAACTCATTATACTAATTACTCTTCAGTTCTGATCTACTTAAAGAACTATGCTAAATCCCTTTAACAGTGTGTGCAACTGTGGGTGCCCGAGCATGTGATAATTACTCCCTTTTTTATCAAGGATCCTAAAAACAGAAGTTATTGGGCTTGTTTGCAGTTTAATTTAGGAATCTTTCTCATGGCAGACATGTCTCTACTTTAAATAACATCTCTAAATGTCAGGTCATCTAGTTTAATGGATGACCTCTAAAAGGTGGTAGCACTTGTCTTTTTAAAACTCTACATCTTGAACGACAAACAAGTGTTACTTCTCTGGTAATAACTATGCTACAATGGTGAAAACAATATGGTTGGAATACCATCTCTGGCTTGGTTGGAGTTCTACCTTTAACATTATCCATAGTGGTTTCTAAAACTATTCCTTTAAACTGTAAATCTATATTGTAACAAATTAAATCTTGGGGAGTCCTTACCCCAAGTGAAGGAGTTCAAGTATCTCGGGGTCTTGTTCTCGAGTGGGGGAACAATGGAGCGTGAGATGGGCCGGAGAATCGGAGCAGCGGGAGCGGTACTGCAGTCGCTTTACCGCACCGTTGTGACGAAAAGAGAGCTGAGCCAGAAGGCAAAGCTCTCTGTCTACCGGGCCATTTTTGTTCCTACCCTCACCTATGGTCATGAGGGATGGGTCATGACCGAACGAACGAGATCGCGGATACAAGCGGCCGAGATGGGTTTTCTCCGCAGGGTGGCTGGCGTCTCCCTTAGGGATAAGGTGAGAAGTTCAGTCATCCGGGAGGGACTCAGAGTTGAACCGCTCCTCCTTCGCGTCGAAAGGAGCCAGTTGAGGTGGTTCTGGCACCTAGTTAGGATGCCACCTGGGCGCCTCCCTAGGGAGGTGTTCCAGGCACGTCCAGCTGGGAAGAGACCAAGGGGTAGACCTAGGACCAGGTGGAGGGATTATATCTCTTCGCTGGCCTGGGAGCGCCTTGGGATCCCCCAGTCAGAGCTGGTTGATGTGGCAAGGGAAAGGAAAGTTTGGGGCTCTCTGCTGGAACTGCTACCTCCGCGACCCGACCACGGATAAGCGGGAGAAGATGGATGGATGGATGGATGGATTAAATCTTCCCCAAATTCACACATGAATAAGAATCTCTAAAAGAATAATTTGTTTATATTATGAAAAAATTGAATATGTTCCACCCTCAGTGTGTTTTAGGATTATTCTCTCATTTGATAAATGTGTTTATGTGTAAAACTCACTCCCGGTTTCCTTCTCTCCCCCTCTGGTCGTTAAACCACGACCCCCTCACGTTCTGCTGGCCCCCTTCTTCTCCTCCTGGTTCTTGAATCCTTCCGCTGCAACTCTCTTCAGTGGCACAACTGCTTTGCCTGTACAGTCTCTTCGCTGTTGGATGGAGGGCGTATTCTGCTCTCATGTCTTGTGCAAAATCTCGTAGCTCAGCTTGCAATTTCATGTCCTGTCTTGAGGGACCGATGAGATTATACCTCTTTCAGCATGCTGTCTTGGTCTTGGATGCCTCAGGTGAAGATGATTCAGCTCGAGTTCTCTGACTGCTGGATGGAGGAGGAGGAGTCTCTTGTGGTGAGGTCATTTGTCTGCTGGAGTGGTCGTAGCAGTCTTTCAGGCAGAGAGAGAGAGAGAGATCTCGGGAGGCATTATCTATAGATAATTCCAACACACTGAGGAAAAACAAATCCAATCCCTTCCACTCTATTCTCTTAATCATACTATCTGTCTTTGATGTTAAACGCCCTTGAAACACAATAATTTTACCTTATCCCCAAAACACTGTTTTCAGCCACTGTAACATGTTTACCACAAATACTCTTCTAGGAACCCATTTTCTTCTATAAACTGAAATACCTACATGCTTCGAGCACCTCATATTTCACACACTATAAAAGAACGTCTTCTCATTTTTCTCCATTATTTTAAATCTCACTGTTATTTAGAACATATGTAACTTCTGTTTTGGACATATCTGTGCAATGTCGCCACAATCTGCTGGGGAATCTTATTCATAGAGTTTGTGCGTACAAAGCTGTACTTGTGGGTTGGCAGCCTGTTTCTACTGTAATCATTTTCAATCATTTTGCTCAGGTCACCGATCGGTTGTTTATAACTTATCAGGGGGTGTTATGGTACAGTTTAAAACATGGATCCAGTGAATTTGGTGATTCACCTAATCTGTAAATCCCTATCACTTACATATCCTGATCACTTAAACCCATCTCATCATTTGATACAAAAACTGCATATATGGGGGGTGAATCATCTTGATTATAACCTCCTCACCTGGCAACCTTGAAGGAACTAGCGTTTCCAACTCCTTCTCTCGTTGCTCAGGGGATCTTTTGGCTCTGGGGATAAGTGAAAGTCTCTGAAACACAGCTGGAGTTTTGTTAGTGATGTGGGCATTCTCTCTTAGTGAACTAATGGATCCATGTCTTACTTGATATTGTACTCCCCTTCCAACCAGAAAGGTTCCAACTGTAATGAGGATAATCAACAATGCTATTCTGACTCTTATCCCTCGTGGACCCCACAATTGCTTTGGCTTTGTTCTCGACTTAATCTCTATTTTCTCCATGGTTGTCAGTTACAAAATTCAAATTATGAGTACAAAAATAACTTATTCTAAAATTGGACTATTTTTCAGGTGTAAAACAAAAAATAGGTTTTCACTTTAGTGTACTATCTTTACAAATCTAAAGACAATTCATCTATCGAGCTGTTTCTATCTTATTCTTATTTATATTTATTGTTTTGTTCCAGCTCTGCCAAATCAGTCCTAACTTCCAATAATTTCTGGAAGGTGCCAGTGAAGGGTGACAATGTGTGAGGTGGTGTCAATTTGCTCCTTTTATCTTTACCTTTAAACCGGAGTGCATGTGAAGTTCGTTACTACTTCTCACGGTTCCGTCCACCTGGGTTCAATCTCACTGTCTTTTGTGAACTTTCACCCTCACCCAATCACCTGGCCGAAACGGAGTGTCTTTTGGTGTCTCGTCTGGTGTCTCTGCAGTTCTCTGAACCTGTGTAGACAAGACTTGGATAATATTACTCAGAGCCCTGACATATTCATACACTTCAATTTATCTGATACCCAAAGCTGGATCACTCCCTCCTTGGAGAAGGCCCAAACCTCGGCATACTTGTTGTTGTTAAACACTTGTTATTATTTATGAACTACTACGTCACTGAAATCAACATATCTGTATAATCATGACACTCCCTCCTTTGAGCATAACATGCTCAATTAATATGATTACCCTATTATGTACAGAACGTGTAAAACGCATAACGTTGTACCAAATCAATATAACTGCTCCGTGTACCCTTAAGGCGTACAAAAATATCATATGGTGTATTGTATAAAAACATATTCACTAAAAACCTGCCATTAGTACAAAAAATAGTTTACTCTGTTTCAATAACGGCTTCAGTCATGGTATTATGCATCATTGTTTCTGCGAAAAATAATACCCCTGGTTTGGTTAATGCATCTCAATAATTCTAGAATTAGAGGCTTGTCTTACACTGCTGAACCAACATATGATAAAATATTCCTCTAAACTAGAGTGAAAATACGAACTATTTTCACAAAAGGTGACATGTCGAGAACATGAAGGGCTTGTGCCCCTCACTAAAAATGAGATATTGCCTTACGCACTACATTATAAATCAGTAAAGTCACTCAAGAATAAATAGATAAAGACTGATTTTTTAACTGTTATCAAATCCTAGAACTCCTCCATCTAATCTCTCAACCAGTGTTATTCTATTTGGTTTGCAGCTCATGCCTTAAAACAGATACCTCAGACTTATTATAAAATTGTGTCTCTGTGAAAATGTAATCTGACTCCTTAAATCACATAATTTTTCAAAAAAACTAGGCTTCCACTAATAATAAATGAAGTTCCCCTTTAAACACAGCCCCGGTCTTCTGACGGGGTCTATCTATGTACTGGCTAGTTGGTTGTGCCAGTCTCTGTTCTCCCTCTAACAGTCACTCTCTAGTTCTGCTGGGTTCTTGTTGACTTCTTCACTGGTTTGAGACAAGCGACCCTATCGGAACACCTCCCTTTGTAGCCAGACTTCACCACAGCAGAATCGAGTTTCTGTTTTCAGGTCTCAACAGCTTCTCGTCAGGTGTATCGCCGTCCCTTGTACTGCAGTCGGTGTAAACAGGAGGACTTGGTAAGGATCTCCCGTCTTCATATTTTGGGTGGAAATCCATCGTCTTGACCTCACTAGCTGTGTGGACTCAATAGTTTTCTGTGTGGGGGAACAACATCACTCGTAATCTCTATCCTTCTCATAATCACAAAAATAGTCTGCTTAATGTTCTATTATGTTTTAATCTTTACTCATCTATTCATGTTTTAATCTTAAATGCAATATGCTACTCTAATAAAAAATGTTCTAATAACATTCTACCTCTCCCTCCTGTGGTGTCAGATGTAGCTTAATGTAGCTGGATTTCAAGATACCTCTCTGGTCTGAAGATGCATCACCTGGTGGTCTGGCCCTCTGAGCTTCCTCATTGGAGAAGATGGCAGGCTGTCTGGGGTATTTGGTCCCTGTTTGGCACCATCTGGTTCATGTTTGGTGCCATTTCTCCTCTTGGTTGTCCCTGGAATCCTCTGCCACCACTGGGTCCTCCCCCTTGTTGATACTGGGCTGTAGTTGGGGATAATACTGTTGTGCCTGCGGCTGACACGGGTGTTGGGTGGGGATAATACTGTATTTGTTGTAGCGGACAATCTTTAGCAAAATGGCCTAGCTGATTGCATGCGTAACATCCTTTAAAACTGGGAACTTTTCCTCTGAAACCTCCTCTGCCTCCTTGTTGGTAACTGCATGGAGGGTCATTGTTTGGTGCAATGTTCTGCGGACACTCTCTGGCCCAATGTCCCATTTGGTTGCAATGGTAGCATCCCTCAAACCGGAAATCTCGTCCTCCTTTTTGTCGGTTCTGCATCTGAATCTCTGGCATTACTCGAGTTTGAACTGTTGGAAGTGTCTGGACTGCATTCTCTGGTTCTTTGGCCATCTTTGATGCAGCTGCCATTTGCCTTGTCGCTTTCTTTCTTTTATTAGCTTCGGTATCTTTCTCAGCTATTTGTATCTTCAAGAGTCTTAGTTGTAATGCTACCATTTCTGTCTCTTGTGTTTCTCTTTTTCGTCGTCTTTCTTCTGTGCTTTCTTCTAATCGTATGCTCTCTTTAGCAATTGCAGTTGAGCCTGTCACTGTGACAGGTTTCAACCTGGTGTCATTAGGTGACATGTTTCTTCAATACTAGGATATAATTATTAAGTTATCAACGATTCAACACTAATCCTCCGACTAGTACCATTGTATTCCTTATAAAAATGTCCTATCTCTTCAGATTATTATTTTTTTTTTCAAAAAGTTAAAAAGTTAAAATGTTATGTATTCATTATTTTTTTCAAAAGATTTTATTTTTTATTTATTTAAAAGTTTAAGATTTTATTTTATTAAAAATTAAAATTGTAAAATGTTTGGATTTTTGAAATATGTAAAGGAAATATTGTGAACATTTCAAATCTGGTATTTAATGTGTACCCTGAAATGCATATGATTATGCAAATTGGCTTGTTTTAGCTTCAATGCATCTGTTTGAATAATCTATGACTATTATATAAGATCTCTTTTATCTTAAAAATAGAAACCACATGTGTTCTTTTAATAACACTCAAGATTTGACTCCAGGATATTACTGCTGATGTTATTATTAATACTCTGTTTCCCTATGGTGTAATCTCCAGCTTAAACCACTAGGTGGAGCTGTTGTAAAATAACCTCTTTTTACAAGATGGCTATTTTCCTTAAAAAGTATATTAAGAAATGGGAAAAGAATTTCAATATGGTTAAACAATAGAGCACAAAACTCGCCAAAACACATCTGCCAACAAGAACACTGCAAAAAACACGCCAAAACACGTTTGCCAGCATTAATCAATTCAAAAATGAGATTTGAGACTCCCCAATATTCTTTCACTACAATTACTCAACTCTCAACGGAATTAATAACCCGTTTTAACAAACTGTACTATTTCCGAGATCCAACTGTGACAAGAAGTATGATTTGTTCTTCAGTAATTGGAAGTCAGAACAATTCCTCATTTGGAGTGAAACCAGCCAGCTTAGTATGAACAAAGGTATAATTTGCATTTCACAAAATGGCGCTTTCCCCTTTGCCTCATTGGAATGAAAACAAAGATGAATGAGTCAATTAGCATTTCACAAAATGGCGTCTGCCATGTCTCTGTTTTTTCAACATGTGGTCTTAGAACAAAGGGATTTGAAAATAGACCTGGTGTCTTACTAGAGTCCAAAAGGAAAATCTGGTTTTTCAGTACATGCAAAAGAAAACAATCACAAACAAAAATGGGCTTTATCCTAGAGATATCCTCTTCTTAAAATTAGGAACCCTACGATGCTTAAGCCATAAATACTACTACTAAATACATCATACTATTTGACTTTAAAAGCCTCTATTGTTTTTATCTGTTCTTATTAAAACACGCCAACATGGGACAAATTAAGTCGCCAATCATAGACAATTAGCAGAATATCGTCATACTAACGCAGTTACGTCGCACTACTCATCGTAATCCAATCGCAATGTTTGGTAGCAAATAGAACAGAATAAAAACACTGACTTAGCCTTCCTCTCGCACTAAATCAGACCTTTTAAAAAAGGTTTTTTAACTCATATTACCAGTCGTTAGCCGGTATGCTACGTTTTTGTTCAAGTCTTCATGTTCTGTGTCTTTCAATCTTAAATCTATATTTAAATGAGCATCGATACTCTCAAATTGTATAGTTAAAAACTACCAACATGACAAAAGACACATCCCTGAAGACTAACAAACCGCCTCAATTAATTAATGTTTACACTAGTTAATGTTTAAAATATAAAAGCATGCAGGATTAAATGTAAAAATGAAATGAAATTAAACTCACCGTGCCTGTGATAGAACAACGCCTCTTGGTTTTAGTGATTATTTATATCAATTTAGGTTTTTTAACATTAAAATGCACAGCTGTTTTCAGGATCCGCCGGTCGCCAGCAAACACACACATCTAACATTTCCTAGTGTAACTAGTGAAGAATCTTTGTCTTAACAGGCATTCTTCGGTACCGATCAATTTGAGCTCACGTGTGTGCCTGTGTTGCTAACGTCCCCCGCAAACAGCTGACTGTATTGTCTCTCCTGTTCACTAGATCACGTCATCGGTCGCCAACTGTTGAAATGTTCGTTTTTCTCGCGTCCAGGAGAGAAAGTTTTAAAATAAGGAGAACAATGAGTCTCGACTATAAGTTTCAAATGTGGTACACCCCCCACACCCCTCAACCAGGGGTTGGTTTGTTGCCTCAGGGCAACACTGTGCTACGAGGGTATTGAAACACCAAGGATTTCTACAATTCAGAAGAAATAGAAAAAACAACTCTATATGAATTCAAAATGCTTTCTGTGTTGGGGTGCTTATCTTTCTGACAGTGCAGACGCTTTTCTGCTTGCTCCTGCCTCTGCTTACTTTTTATGCTGATTTTCCTATTCTTATTCTCTGAAAACTTCGAGCAGCGGCTCCTAGACATTAACTTATCACTGGGACAGTTCATCTTCGTAAATAGACGGAGGGTTTCAGCCATATTTCAACATTTTTACGACGACCTCAGTCTTACAGTAGCGTGGCCTAGCAACAGCTAAAGCCTGGTATGCTATTTAGCTTAAGCTAGTTAGCAGCAAAATGCCTCCGTTGAGCTAGTAGATCATTTTAATTCAAAAATTAAAAATGTTATAGATGCCATTGCTCCAACTAAGGTAAAGGAAGTGACTGGGAAGAAAATATCTCCATGGAGAAAGGCCATGACCGTGAAAACAGAAAAAAGAGAATGTCGAAAAGCTGAACGCAGGTGGCGAAAAACTAATCTCCAGGTTCACTTTGAAATCTATAAAGAGAGACTTGGCCTTTATAATTTGGAATTGAAAAACGCACGACAGTCTTTCTTCTCTGACATCATTACCAAAAACAAATACAACGCACGTGCCTTGTTCGCTACCGTCGACAGACTAACTAACCCCCCAGTGTCAGTAGCCTCTGAATTTCTATCCACCAGGGCGTTCAATGATTTTGCCTCTTTCTTCACTGACAAAATTCTGAAAATCAGACAAGCAGTCAGTAACTCTGTATTAGGTACAGCAAATGTGTTGTCCCTATGTCCACCTAATATCAATTCAGACATCATGACACAATTCCATCAGATTAATGATAAAAACCTAGAGGACATTATTAAACTTCTGAAATCCTCCTCCTGCTGCCTTGATATTATACAAACAGGATTTTTCAAAGATGTTTTTCCTTGCATGGCCTCAGATCTACTTCATATAGTAAACAAATCTCTTCACTCAGGTATTTTTCCACAGGCCCTGAAAACTGCAGTCATTAAACCGCTCTTAAAAAAGAATAATCTAGATGCTTCAGTAATGAACAATTACAGGCCCATATCAAACCTGCCATTTCTAGGTAAAATCATTGAAAAAGTAGTTTTTCAACAGTTGAGTAACTTCTTGCATTTAAATAACTGTTTGGATGTGTTCCAGTCAGGATTTCGTCCAAACCACAGCAATGAGACTGCTCTTGTAAAGGTCTTCAATGACATTCACTTAAACACAGACAGTGGCAGAACTTCAGTGTTAGTATTATTAGATCTCAGTGCTGCGTTTGACACTGTTGACCACAACATATTACTAGACCGACTGGAAAACTGGGTGGGACTTTCGGAAACAGTTCTAAATTGGTTTGAATCCTACTTAAAGGACAGAAACAACTTTGTTTCTATAGGTAAATACACATCTGAGTTGACAAATATGACATGTGGGGTTCCTCAAGGCTCCATCTTGGGGCCTCTTCTCTTTAACGTCTACATGCTACCACTGGCTCAGATAATGAAGAACAACAAAATAAGTTACCATAGCTATGCAGATGACACACAAATTTACATAACCATTTCACCAGGAGACTATGCTCCAATTCAAACACTGAGTAAGTGCATTGAACAAATCAATGACTGGATGTGTCAGAACTTTCTCCAATTAAACAAAGATAAAACTGAGGTAATGGTTTTTGGACCCAAGGCAGAACGTATAAAAGTTAGCGCTGAGCTTCAGTCTGTAATGTTCAAAACAACAGATAAAGCCAGAAATCTAGGTGTAGTCATGGACTCTGACCTGAGTTTCAACAGTCACATTAAAACAGTTACTAAATCAGCCTACTATCACCTAAAGAACATATCTAGGATTAAAAGACTAATGTCACAGCAGGATTTGGAAAAACTTGTCCATGAGCTGTCCATGAGCTCTTCAGTAGACTGGACTACTGTAATGGTGTTTTCACAGGTCTAACTAAAAAATCTATTAGAAAGCTTCAGCTGATTCAGAACGCTGCTGCTCGAGTCCTCACTAACACTAAGAAAGTGGATCACATCACTCCTGTTCTGAAGTCTTTACACTGGCTTCCTGTGGGTCAAAGAATAGATTTCAAAATACTGCTGCTGGTTTATAAAGCACTGAATGGTTTAGGCCCAAAATACATTTCTGATCTCCTGATAAATTATGAACCATCCAGATCTCTCAGGTCTTCAGGGACTGGTCAGCTTTCTGTCCCCAGAGTCAGAACGAAACATGGTAAAGCAGCGTTCAGTTATTATGCTCCAAATATCTGGAACAGACTCCCAGAAACCTGCAGGTCCGCTGCAACTCTTACTACTTTTAAATCCAGGCTGAAGACTTTTCTTTTTGTCGCTGCTTTTAATTGAACTATTCATATCTTATACTGCACTGTAACTTTTATCCATGTATTTTTTTTCTTTTAATGTTTATTTTATTATCTTTGCTTTTTAATGACTGATTTTAAATGCCATTTTCTTAATGTCTTTCATTTTTTTTTTTGTAAAGCACTTTGAATTGCCTTGTGTTGAAAAGTGCTATATAAATAAACTTGCCTTGCCTTGCCTTGTGTGTGTGTGTGTGTGTGTGTGTGTGTGTGTGTGTGTGTGTGTGTGTGTGTGTGCGTGCGTGCGTGCGTGCATGCGTGCGTGCGTGCGTGTGTGTGTGTAAAATAAAAATGGCCAATTATACCAAAACGATCCAGCTAATATATCTATATGCTTGTCTACTTTAACTGGAAAATAAATCTGAAAAAATACATGAATTATCTATGAAATTGCAATATTAACACACGTCCCCCGGTTTGTTTCAACCCAGTCACGCCATACGAGCGATACCAAAAGGAAAGACGGGAAAAATGTCTTTGGCACCTGAAGATATACATGTAAGTGATGATTTCAATTTTGTCTTTCTCAACAAAAGTGAGATGTAGCGTTGGGCGTCTGCTCTCTGATTAAATAAATGATCTAAGCTAGCACTAAGTGAGTCTGTCGACTAAGATTGAATTATATGAAAATGTGTTTATTTCTCTATGGTTACAGGGCATGCTCAGAAATGAATTCATTTCAAGACTGATAGCTAAATTGGAGTCGGCTCTCTTAAGAAGCCCTCTAGACCTGGACTTTTTTTTTGCGTGTCGCCAAGAACTGTACCTCTGGGACACACTCTCGAGACACGTTCACATTTCGCAAGAATGTATACAGGCCTTGAGGGAGTTTCATAGGCTGGTGAAAGTCCATATTGAAGAGGCTGAGGATAGAAGTCATCACACTCAAATCGAATCTGGAGCAGGGTCCCAGGGACGTCCCAGGTACGATATTGAAAAAGAGAGACTGGAGCATCTGTTGGAACTGAATATGTCCGTGGAGAGCATCGCAAGGTTCCTATGTGTGTCAAGCAGTACAGTGAAGAGGCGGATGAGGGAATATGGTCTTTACAGCAGACAAAGATACACTGATGCCACTGACCAGGAGCTGGACCAGGCAGTCCAAAGGATCAAAATTGAAATGCCAACAGCGGGCTATAGGATGGTGAAAGGCAGACTGCTGTCAATGGGGATGCACGTCCAGTGGAGGAGAGTGATGGCATCAATGCACCGTGTTGACTCCCTGGGTATTCTATCCAGGCTTGCAGGATTGAACTGCATTGTGAGAAGGACATACTCTGTCAGGGGCCCCCTTTCACTGTGGCATGTTGATACCAATCACAAGCTGATCAGGTTAGTATTTTTGGAGAGATCTTTTAAAATATCTTTGCTAAATTCTAAGTTGATATTTATATTTTCTGCAAAAAATCAATTAGACATTATTAACATAGGGCTGTATTATGTGTTGTTCACCAGGTACAACATTGTACTGTTTGGTGCAGTGGATGGCTACTCCAGGAAGGTAGGATTACATAACACACAAATGTTATTTTATGATTTGATATTCTCTTTCTAAGTAGGTTTTGCTTTCAGATGTACATTATATTTTACTGGTGTTCCAGTATCACAAAAACATTACAATATGTTCTTCCTTAAGATTTGCAGGGACCAGAATATAAGAAAGTGTTTTTATATATTGGAAACATTTCATATAATTACACAGGTGATGTGCTTGGAAGCTGCAACCAACAATCGTGCAGTAACAGCATTTTCTGCCTTCAAAGAAGCAACTGAGAAGCATGGCATACCCTTAAGGTACATTTTATAAGCTATAATGTACTGACACAGATGGATATTGGTTAACTGAGAACAATTGTTTATATTGTTGTATTTTCTCTATTCACCCACTTCTCTCATACAAGTCCCACAATTTCATGAATCTTCAGTGATCTCATATGCTAAACATATTTATTTTTATCATCTTTATGTTAAGTCTTCATACACAGACAAAACATGACAGGGAATGCATACTTATTGCTTGCAATGTACAATACCGATGGATTTTCGAAACTTTGGTCATCTGTGTGTACACTACAGGGTCAGAGCTGATCAGGGTGTGGAGAATGTGGACATTGCCCGATACATGTTCAATGTCCGGGGAACTGATCAAGGAAGCTTCATGTCAGGAAAAAGCGTCCACAATCAAAGGTTTCTTTATATGCCTTCAAGGTCTATTTTGTATATTTATTTATTTGACTTGCCAAAAGACAATTTAACATATCATTGATGTTTAACAACAATGCACTGTTATATGTAGGATTGAACGTTTGTGGCGTGATGTCAGAACGTGTGTCACATCAAAATATTACAACACACTGCACAGCCTGGAGATGGATGGCCTTTTTGATGTGTCCTCAAGAGGTACGGATGGGGGAAACCAGTAAGGTACTGGGACCTGTACGATTGGTGAATATTACTGATTAGCTAGCTTTAAAATGTCTGGGGCACTGAAATGAACATTGTTGACCCAGCATAACTATAGCTAAATCAACTTTAAACATGTTGGCACATACTTTATTGTGACAATGCATAAAAACACAATTTCATGGTTTTGTATTAAATGGTATGTGTTCAAAGCTCACCTGTCAATACACTAAATTATTTCCCGTCTTTTACAGAAGATCTTTTTGCTGTCCACATGACCTTTCTTCCCAAACTCAAGGGAGACCTGGAGGCTTTTGTGGAGGGATGGAATAACCACCCCCTCAGAACAGAAAGGAATCGAACTCCGGAGCAGTTGTGGCACACTGGACTGATGCTTCACCCAATCAACCAACCAGAGAATCTTGAGGTTATATTTGCGACAACTTTGTACACTTCAATAGTATAGGCTGAATTGTAAATCCAAAGTAAACTGTTAAAGGATTTTGGCCTACTACTGGCTTCTCTAGATATTTCACACATCTTCTAGAACTGATAACCTGAAAATGTGTTATTGTAAACTCTAAGCTAGTAACCGGCCTACATATAAATTCATAACAATGCAGAGCCGTACAGGTTGACTTGTTCTCTTATATTTATAGCCTCTGTCTTTTTCAACTTTCAGGACATCCAAGAGCCAGAAGTTGACTGGGATGTTGCAGCAGATTATGGAGAAGATGTGGATGGGGTGGTAGTGGTCCCAGAATGTCAGTACCCCTTGGATGAACAGCAGCGAGCAGAGCTTCAGTATCTAATGGATGAAAATGAAGGACAAACTGAAGAAGCAACAAGAAACCAATACCTCCTTTGCCGTGCTTACCTGGTTTGAATCTCCAGTCATGTGTAAAGGGTTAAACCAGTTCATTGTTAAAAAAATAAGTGTATTGTATTGGAATTTGAGTGTGAGGATAACAGTGAGTTCTGAGTGTGACGATTTTATTGTACATTTCTGTTGTATTTTTACCATGTCATCATTATGTGGATGCTGTTGCCTCATTGATCTCTGGTGTTGTTTCCTCATGGAAATGAGCATGGATAAATGCTTTTGTTGTGGATTGTTTCCAAATGAGCAGATTAAATCCTGCAGTTGAGCTACAAACAAGCTAACATTTCTGCCTTGTGTGTTTTTCATATACAGAGGTAGAGTTTGCTGCTGGCCCAGGTACCCCTAGTAAACAAACAAATAATTATTTACATGGACAAAATAAAGATAAAAACAAGCGAACAATAAAGATATATTCCAACGGCCAGAGAAGCATTTTTATTAAATAATGCTATTACATTTCTTAACCTAATACTAATGCTGGTAGGATGACACGGTTTAGTGCAGGTTAAATTAAAACCCAGCAAGGATTGCCTCGGTCATGTTGACCTCAAATTCACTCGCCTTATCAAAATGGCGTGTAGGAATTGTGATGGCAGCCGAGCAAGCATTAACTGTGGGGTAACACACTCCATGTTCCCCATACTTGAGATGACACTCGTGATCAAACAGTACAGTCACTTTGAAGTTGCTCCTCTCTGCCTCCCCCAGAGGGATGTGGGCCTGGCCAGTTACCCACTGACAAAAGGTCTTGGCAGTTGGAGGCTTGATGTCGCTGAATGTCTTCAAATCTTCCTCCTCCTGGGACTCCTTAGGATTCTCCTCTCCTTCAAAACAGAAATACCAAAGAGTAAAGTCAGCATGGAAATGCAGGATAATCAAACTAGAAATGACTTATAGGCTTGATGAGTGTGCCCCAACAAGAGGTCTACATTGTGCAAATAGTATTAAGTTTGACAGACACACATACATGTACAATTGAAAAAGTGTTACCTTTGTCTTCCAGCACCTGCAGGTAGTCCTGCAGAAGATTAACAATCCTCATCTCGCACTGCCGCCTGACTGACCCCTCTGGGCTGTATTCAGGGGACAGTGCAAGGATCAAGAAATCGGCATCCACCTTTAAAAAACAAAAACGAAAAATGAAAAAAATACCCCTCTGAGGTGTGGTTAGGTTAATTTAATTATTACAATCATTTTTGTTTTCATGTGATGTTTTGTAGTTCATTACTCTATATTACTGGATAAGCTATGGAAATCTGGGAAATATTTAATGAATGTACTTACTCCCTGAAGGGTGCCTGGCACAAACAGTTGCTGGCACAACAGTGGCTGTTCTACCAGCAGCTCATCCAACCCGTAGAGGGCCAGTCCGTCTCGCAACTGCTGCAGGATTGGGAGGAGCCTGAGCCATGAGTGTAACACTATGGCCCTAATGCAAAAATACTGTATTAATTAAGACAGAATTGGTCACAGCTGAAGCAATTTGTGAATTCAATAACTGACATACTCTAGGATGTCCTTCTTGCGGTCCGCCTTGATGGGCCCAGAGTACCCACAGGCTATGATGCGGTCAGTCAGAGCCATTAAGCTGTCTTCTTCTGCATCTTGAACCCGATGAGGCATTGACAAAGAAGGAAAACTTATTCTGATACATTTAAATTCAAGAGAGGGAAAAGGTATGTGTATTTGAAAATGTTTCAATACCTCAGTGACCAAGTTCTCCATATCTACTGATGCTGTTCCTGCTTTCACAACATCCTTGTCCAGCTGCCCATGGCAGAGATAATGGTAGGTGTGATGGGTTAGAAAATTTGGTGCCGGCCCCCCCTGCACCACACTAGCAGCAAATATCTCTCCACAGTACCTTTTGATATTGACGGAAAAACATATATATTTTTTGAAATATAATGCGTAATTTAAAAATACCACGACTACCATACAATACATAGTGCTACATACCTGAACGTGTTGTCCTGATATGCTGACACATTGTACTTTGGGTTTTTTCCCCGTTCGTCCCCTTCAAAAAATCTTGACTCAATTGCCCGGACCATTTCTGTAAAGAGGAAAGAAGAAATTCAAGATTATTCACATTGGCAACATTGGACATTTGCACTTAACGAATGGTGTCAGCCTTAACGGGGGCCACATACCAGTGAGGAATTCTTTCCTCAGAGCCCCCTGATCGATACCATTTTCTCCAATGAAGGAGACGATGATGGTGTTCTGGGGGGAGGCCTGTTTCTGCCTTGCCCACTGTTTCAGGCCCCTCTGAAGTAGATCTTCCCTTGTGACATTTATTTTAAACATTTTTGAGTTGTCTATTTTCCCCTTGAGGTTGTCCAGGAGGTCTGACAAGCTACATCAAAGACATTCAGCTCTGGTGGTAAACATAATCCCTTCGCAATAGATTTTCTGCATACCCGGGTCTGGTCCGGTCAGTTGTGCTTGGCTCTGGCACTTCCTCGTTAATGACGCTGGAAAGATGTAACATGTTTTAAATATCCATAAATGAAACCTGAATCCATCAAATGTTAAAATGTAGGATGGCCTCAGTAAAAGGGGGGCAAATAAAGTGACTCTACAAAGGAATGCAAATCCAAATGCACAAGGAATTCATACAACAATGTTAGACATGCATTTATTGAAAATACTTTTACCTTTCCTCTGTAACCCCACAGAATTCTGCGTGGATATTTATGACCGCCTGTGAAAAGAGTTCTCCACACACCGGACAAGCAACCTGTGACATAAGAGAAAAACATTTACAACAAAAAAAGGAAGATCTCACATGTTATACAAAGCACAGGAAACATTTTTTCCATTAAGACACAAATGGCAAAAAAAGAAATATATTTTAAAAAGTATTTTCAAAATATATACTAAAAGGAAAGGCCTGTATTGTAGCACTGTAGTCTCCTCACCTTATGACCCGATGATGTTGCCTTGTCAGTGAACACCTGTAAAATGTAATTGTTACTAATTCACATCATGCGTTTGGATGCTCAAACGTATGAAATAATACTAACAAGGATGAAACCTAAGTTTTGATTGCTTACTTGATTGTCATAGTCCTTTGTGGTGTTGATAAACTGGACATCATCATCAGACTCATCTATGTGGGTCGATAAGAGCAAACATCAAACAATAACAGGAGTTATAAAGATATAGTCACCAAAAAAACAATGTTATTACAAAGTATGAGATACGCTGATGGGAACTGTGCTGACATATTTCAAACACCTGTACATCAAACAGGCAGAAAAGACAATTTATGTTTCATTCAGCATGCCTTACCTCAAAAGGGACATCAAGCTCTGGGCCAGATATATGCTCCAGTCTACAACTCTGTACATGCATTGTAAGCAGCTGCAAAGGCACATCCTTATAACACGTCATGCACCGTGCCTTTGGCATGCTCTCGAACTCTGGTGCTGTGAGAGCCAAGGGAGAAGTGTCCAAAGTTTGCTGGATGGGCATTATGTAGAGGATACCCTTGCCTCCCCAGGCCTTCACGAGACTGGCCCCTGAGTAGCCCTCCTCGTCCGGGGATATTACACACAACTTTCTTTGACCAGATCCTCCTGTTGGGGTTGAAACATATATTTCTCTTATACGGTTTGTTGGAAGGATCATACATTTCAAATCAATTACTTTTATTACAAACATTCTTAAATCAGCTTGTAATAAATGAAATACAAATGGAATCTTCTGCTTTTTACCCGTAGCCTTGTGTATAAGCCAGGCTCCCTCTAGCTCAGCCATCTTGGGGTAGACCTCACAAAGGATATTTGTAATCTATTGATTAAAAGAATGCAAATAGGGGTTAACAAAATGTTCTTTAATTGTATTACAGACAGTTTGCATGCCTGTTGGATGCACATTACTCATTATGATATCAGTCTTAACACTAAAATATGTAACTTTCTGATAAAGTGATTGTGAGAACACACTTTCTTTTCCAATTTCATTTTGTTGCTCTTATAAAACCAAAGAGTCATATTTACCTCCTTATGGTCAGCATCCTCCGGCACATGTGCAGACCTTCTTCCCAGCCCAGCCTGCAAGAGAATAAGCTCCTCAGAGGGCTTAGGGGTTTTCTCGGAGGAAGAGGCGAGGAAGAAGAATGGAACACGAACAGTTTTAGGGCCTGTTCTTTTCTTTGCACTTTTGGGAAAGGATCTTTTACTTGAATAGTCCAGGAAAAGACCTGAAAAACAGGGTGTAGATGACATTTGAAGTAATACAAAAGCGGCAAAACTGTGGAACGAACTTTAACAGAACTATTTAAGAAATAATTGTATATTTCCCTGGCTTGAATCCTTTCAAAAGAAGGTAATAAATAATGACTATCTCATTTCAATAAGAATAACATAAATAACAGGTCCAGGCTAACATGGGAATTGTATATATAACAACATTCAAACCTGGTCATTTGGTCCTGAACAGAACTCCCTGCAACAACATGAACAGGCAGGGTCTGCTGTCTGCTTTCCCCTGACTGTCCCTGGTCTTCAGTTTTCATTAAACAAGATGTACATGATGTCAAAAACGTAACATTTATGGGCTATATTCATAGGTTATACACAAATACCAAACATGTTCGTTACCTCAGGTAGAATCCTTTGAGTTAATATTTACATCTCTGCTTTTATGCACAGGCTAACATATAAAGTTACCAAGCTGCCTATGTCCTCCAGTATCCAAGTCAAAATAAATACAATATATAAAACATACCGCCACTCGCTTCTGCCTTCAGTATGGCCAACAGATCCTGTGCTGCCTTGCGCATTTTAGTCTAAGGAAACAGGACAAATAATATATACATATTTAGTTTTACATTCATTTACATTAATTCATTGCTTTAAAATATGAGAATCACCCAGCTAATGTTTGCTAGCTAAATAGCTAACTAAACAGCACACTGACAGGGTAATCATAAAACGGCCTCTAGGTAAACTTGTATTCTACATGTTAACACTGTGGACCTTCATTTTCTTATGTCATCCTGTCAGTCACTAACAGAGGATGGACATAGTACTGTAAAATGATTATATACATGGGCACAGCATAGTTGTTAAGGATCCGAAATCCCCATTTTACAAAGACTGAAACAGCGCCCCTCTTAATTAATATAGTGGTGAAACACAGTATTGCACGCTACACTCACTGTATACTACACCCACAGTCCGCTGTGTCAGGGACATGTCAAGGAAAGCCCGCCGGCCCTTCCCTTCCGACCAATCAAATAATCGGAAGGGAAGGCCTGACGTGCCGTGCGTGACGCTGCGTCAAATACACAACTGCCCGCGACAAGAGGCAGATATGAAATCTCCCTTCTACACAATATAATATTTGCAAGTATAGAGTAGTGGCTGATGTTTTTAGTCAGCAACAGGTACACTGTAGTGTAAACTTACTACTAATAAATAACTTTAGTGCTGAGTTACTTATTTGCTCTGTATATCAACGCAGCCTCTGTCGGCCTTCTCACTCACCCGATTGAATAATGATGGTCACAGAAAAGAGTGTAAGTTAAAATTAAAATAAATATAATAAAAAAGAAGAACGGCCTAAAGGAAAATAATTGTCATCCAGACAGCTAAACTCAAACAATAGTTAGCTGTTCAACATTGGCAAAACATATTTAATGAAGTTAAAAAATACTTATTTAGACTCCTAGCTTGCTCACATTATGACAATATATATGCTCACTTTGTTAAAAACGTTTTGTTTCTCTTCAACTTACCTAGTGTTAAGACTCTCCTCCGCTGACATCCATCCACCACAGCAGCAAGAGGTGAAATGGCAGTTGGGGATATTTGATGGACAGTTGGACAGTTGAAAAATGATACATTTGAAATAACTCAACCGTGATTGGGCAGGACAGTGAATACACTAATGTGTTGACTATGTGCATTTTGTTTTTATACATTACATTACATTACATTGCATTTAGCTGACGCTTTTATCCAAAGCGAC
>CALSBZ010046926.1:55975-73643 GCA_943591055.1 Gobionotothen gibberifrons
GAAATAGATAAAACAAAGATGGAAGCCTTTTTTGAAAGGATAAACCTGCCTAAAGTCGGGGAAGAACAGAATAAGCTCCTAACTAGCGAAATTACGGATGAAGAGATCAAGAGGGCAATATCACACTTAAAACCTAATAAGGCAGCAGGACCTGATGGCTTTCCATCTGAGTGGTACAAGGAGATGAAAGACCTACTGGTTCCTATGATGAAGGCCTCATTTAACCATGTGCTTAAAACGGGAGTAACCCCCCCTTCTTGGAAAGAAGCGGTGATTTCCCTGATTCCAAAAGAGGGTAAAGATAAACTTGAATGTGGGAATTATCGTCCGATAAGTGTATTGAATCAAGACTATAAGATATTTACCCATATTTTAGCAAAGAGACTTGATAAGATCCTCCCCCGGATAATAAGTCTAGACCAGACAGGTTTTATTCAGCAAAGGCAGACCCAAGATAACATCCGGCGAACCTTACATGTGATTGAACATATAACTAAAAATAAAATCGAGGCAGTATTATTGAGTCTTGATGCGGAAAAGGCTTTCGATAGAGTCAATTGGGAATTCTTGTATAGAACATTACTGAAATTTGGTTCTATTTCGTCCCTACTGACCGCCAGAGGCGGTGCTTTAGCACTGGATATGTCCATCGTGCGCATGCGCAGCTCGAGTACCAATACCAACAAAGTCACCTGTGACCCACGTGACACCGGCTATATCAGCCGGTGTCGTCAGAGGATCTGTTCCTTTCATCTTCTCGCTGCGCGAGGGTACCATGGCTACGTTTTTGTAGCCTACAGCGTTCGTTCGGTTGGAACATTGTCAAGGATTCTCTGCAAACAGCTGGCTGCGTGCAGCTTCGCGACTCATCCAGTCGGGGCCGCAGGTTTACTCGTCCTCCAGGAGCTGTGCAGAGCCTCGACAGACAGGTTTGTGTCAGCTTGTTGCTGGTGATGGCTGTGTCCTCGCACCGTCTCCCAGCCAAGTTGTCCTGATTGCCGTCTTATTTCTGTCGGCTAGACTTTCTGGTGACGACAGTGTTCCCGCTTCCTCTCCCATAAAGTTGCCTTTACGCTCTTTTGAAAGCTGTGGCGTTGTGCCCGAGCTATCATTAGCATTTGAGTCCCAGCTTTGGCTGCGTCCCTCATTCAATTTAGTATGGAAAGCACAGAGTGTCATATTACAATTTTTTCGTTTAGATGCAGAGAGGTAAGTACTAAGGTAAGTACTTTCTATTCCATAGAAGCTAATTTTCGGGTCTTAACATTGCGTTCTGACTCGGTCGCTCTCGCTCCCGCTCCCAGTAACATAGGGTTTGACTGCAGCAGCGCTATTTCGCCGTATTACTGCTCCTAGTACTAGGATGATATGCAGAGAACAATCTTCACTGCGGGTGCTGTGTGCTCTGCAGGTGCGGTTACTACTGTAACCATGGCCTACGGTTCTACGCGGGCTGTTCTCTTTCTTAGAAGCTAATTATCTGGTCTTAACATTGTGTTCTGACCTGGTTGCTTGACTGTTAGCAGCAGCCGCTTGGCTAACACCTTGCATGTACTGTTAAGCGTCATTATTTAACTCAGCCGGTGAGGGCAGCGCTCTCGCTCCCGGTAAACGCAGGGTATGGTTGCAGTAGCGCTATATCGTTATATTTACCGCTCCTAGTACTAGACCTCTAGCACTAGGAGGACGATGTGCAGAGAACAATCTTCTCTGTGTGCTGTGTGCTCTGCATGTGTGGCCATTAAAGAGGATTTCATCCTCCCAATATTGGGTCACAGTTACTACTGTAACTACGGTTCTAAGCCGTAAGTACTGACCATAGTTACTACTGTAACTACGGTTTCAAGCCGTGTAAGTACTGGCCAGAGTTACTACCGGGCCATAGTTACTACTGTAACTACGGTTCCAAGCCGCCATAGTCAAGACCCTAACTACGGCTCTATGCGGTGCAAGTACTGGCCATAGTTACTACTGTAACTACGGTTCTAAGCTGTAAGTACGGGCCATAGTTACTACTGTAACTACGGCTTCAAGCCGTGTAAGTACTGGCCATAGTCGATACCGTAACTACGGCTCTTGCTGTGTAAGTACTGGCCATAGCTGCTACCGTAACTACAGTTCCAAGCCGTAAGTACTGGCCATAGTTACTACTGTAACTACGGTTCTAAGCTGTAAGTACGGGCCATAGTTACTACTGTAACTACGGCTTCAAGCCGTGTAAGTACTGGCCATAGTCGATACCGTAACTACGGCTCTTGCTGTGTAAGTACGGGCCATAGTTACTACTGTAACTACGGTTCCAAGCCGTGTATGTGCTGGCCATAGCCAATACCGTAACTCCGGCTCTATGCTGTGTAGGTATTGGCCATAGTTGCTACTGTAACTACAGTTCCAAGCCGTAAGTACTGGCCATAGTTACTACTGTAACTACGGTTTCAGGCCGTGTAAGTACTGGCCAGAGTTACGGCTGTAACTACGGTTATATGCCGTGTGAGCACTGGCCACGGTTACTGCTGTAACTACGGCTCTGTGCTGTTCTCTTCTTTAGAAGCTAGTCATCTGGTCTTAAACATGTATGTTATTTGACTTGATCTCGCTTGATCGTTAGCAGCAGCCGCTCGGCTAACGTCTTGCGTGTACTGTTAAGCTTCATTATTTTACCCAGCTAGGTGAAGGCAGTGCTCTCGCTCCCGCTCCCCCTGCCGGTAATGCGGATGTAGCTACATCCCTTTCTCTGTTTGGCGAGTAGCAGCACCGCTCTACTCTTCCCGTTCAGCAGGTAGCTGGTGAAGGCTGTGTTCCCGCACCCGCTCCCGGTTACGCTGCATCTGGCATTCGTCTCTAACTCAACCAGCGAAGGCAGTGTTTTCGCCCCCGCTCCTGGTAGAAGCTGAACTGCCTTGTTTTTCCGTTAAGCAGGTAGCTGGTGAAGGCTGCGTTCCCGCACCCGCTCCCGGTTACGCTGCATCTGGCACTCGTCTCTAACTCAACCAGTGAAGGCAGTGTTCTCGCCTCCGCTCCTGGTAGGCGCCGAACTGCCTTGTTTTTTCCGTTGAGCAGGTGGCTGGTGAAGGCTGTGTTCCCGCACCCGCTCACGCTGCATCTGGCATTCGTCTCTAACTCAACCAGTGAAGGTAGTGTTCTCGCCCCCGCTCCTGGTAGACGCGGAACTGCCCTGTCTTTCCGGTAAGCAGGTAGCTGGCGAAGACTGTGTTCCCGCACCCGCTCCTGGTTATGCTGCATCTGGCATTCGTCTCTTTTATTTATGTTTATTAATCCAGCCAGGTGAAGGCAGTGCTCTCGCTCCCGCTCCCTCTGCCGGTAACGTGGGTGTAATTACATCCCTCTTCTGTTCGGCGAGTAGCAGCAACGCTCTACTCTTTCCACTAAGCAGGTAGCTGGTGAAGGCTGTGTTCCTGCACCCGCACCCGGCTACACTGCATCTGGCTACCTACAGAATGGCTCATTCAGGTAGCGCCTGTATGGCTTCTCTTGAGCCCGAGGACGGCCACGACCGCTGCCCCTCTTGCCTCGGCCGCCTCTGGCGGTCAGTGGGGACGAAATTCGAGCATCTGAGGGAGGTTCTCACGGTAAACGCCTGCATGAGCTGTAGCTGCATGCCTCGGGCGCTCAGAGTGGCTAGGATCACGGAGGTGGAACGTCTGGCAGCAGCCAACAGACACCTCTCCTTGTCACATCCTCCTCCAGATCAACTCGGCCGCTCCCGGCGACTTGAGGGAGCGATGGCTATGGGTGCTCCCCCCAATAGAAGGACTAGAAACAGGCTGTCCCCTAAAGTGGATCAGCTAGCTGCCGATAGGGGCATGATGAAGTCGCCTCTTGGCCCTTCAGCCTGGGCCCGGTGTGGGGGCTGCTAGTGTGCCCCCCCCCCCCACCTCCTTCGGTTGACGCACCTCCTTCGGCTGACGCCTTCTTCGGTTGACGCACCTCTGGATGAGGACGCCTTGTCACCACTAATGGAGGCATGTAGGAGAGTCCTCCGTAGCGTACCAGTCGAGCCAGGGGAGCTGTTGGGGTCAGCTGCCCTGGAGGCACTGGAATGTGCTGCCCAAGCTAGGCAGACCAGGCAGCAGCTCTCGGGTCTTCGCAGACCTGTACCCACTCCCAGCAGGCCCAGGGGCCGCTCTAGCAGCCGCACCCAGCCGCCGGATTACAGGGGTGGTCTGCAGAGGTCGTAGCGGCCCACTCAACCGCCTCCCAATGACTTTCGTGCCCCAGAGCCTTACCGGCCCAAGGGGTCAGCGATCCGGCAGGGGCCCTAGCTCTGGCCCAGGAGTCGTCCGTCCTTCGGTCCAAGGACGCAATCGAGCCAGTAAGACCCTCTGCTTAGCCCAGGGGATTCTACTCGGCGTACTTTCTTGTGAGCAAGAAAGTCGGGACCTCAGAGGAATCAACAGATTCCTGAAGATGCTGCCATTCTATACGCTGACCACTGCACACGCACAGGTGGAGTGGTTCTTGACCGTGGACTTGAGGGATGCCTACTTCCACGTGGGCCGGGCAAGATGGGGCCTTATATTCAGCCCCTCCGGCCCTCGGGCAGACTGGCGGCTGCCTCGGCCGCTGGGCCCTTAGGCCCGCTGTCGTTGCGCCCCATGCAGATGTGGCTGAACAGGTTTCACTTGGACGCCAAGTGGCACAGCCACAGGGAAGTCAGGGTGTCGCAGCATTGCCTCCACTCTCTGTCACGCGAGGGGCAGGGCCTATCTCCCGATGGGCGCGCCCATGGGCGCCATCCCATCCCGCCAGGAGACCATCACCATAGGTGCATGTCTCTCAGGGGGGGGTGCAGTGCGGCAAGGCAGGACCGTTCAGGGTCAGCGGTCTGCCCAGGAGGGTGCGCACCAGGTCAACATGCTAGAGCTTCGGGCTGTGCAGCTTGCACTCACGCACTTTCGACCCCAACTGGGGGGCAAGAATGTGCGTGTCCCTTGGGGACAGCATGTACATTGTTGCTTAGACAACAGTCCCTTCTAGATAGTGGACGTTCTCACTCCACTCTGAATTTATGTGGCTGCTATTTCTGCCCGACATGTTCGGGTCGACAGCGCCACGGCGGGGTGCCACAGGTCGGTGTCCCTCTTTACGAGAGGGACTTTACGGCAGCGTCCCCCTAGCACCCTGAGGGCTCCGGCTTGGGACCTGCCCTTAGTGCTGGACGCCCTATCATCTCCTCCCCTCGAGCCCCGGGCCCAGGTTGGGCTTAAGTGGCTGTCCCTGAAAACAGCATTTCTGCTTGCCATAACCTCAGGGAAGTGAGTCGGAGAGCTTCATGCCCTCTCCGTGAGCAGTACATGCCTGAGGTGGAACTCCGATGGCTCGGGTGTTGCCCTCTGGCCGAATGTGGCGTTCCTGCCCAAGGTGCTTCCACTCGCCCGCTCCAATCGGCCGATCCAGCTGGCACGCTTTAACATTCCACAGGAGAGCGGCACGCCTGAATTGCTGTGCCCTGTGCGTGCCCTGAGGGCGTATATTGATGCCACGGCCTGCATACGGCAGTCAGAGCAGCTCTTTGTTTGCCATGGCGGCACTAGGAAGGGTCGTGCTCTCTCGAAACAGCGGCTATCCCACTGGGTGGTTGATACCATCACACACGCCTACGGGGCCAGTGGCCGCCCCCGCCATCAGGGGTCAGATGCCACTCTACAAGAAGCATCTCAACATCGTGGGCTGCCCTAAGAGGGGTGCCCCTGGAGACCATCTGCGCCGCGGCTGCATGGGCGTCTTCTGGCACATTCTCCAGGTTCTACCGGGTCAATGTCGCCACTCCTCACCCTCTGGGTGTGGTCCTGTTGCCAAGCTCCGCTGCTTCCGGCCAAGGGAGTAAGTGCTTGGATTATTCATGACATGGTTGGTATTGGTCATCCAGTGCTAAAGCACTGCCTCTGGCAGTCAGTAGGGACGAAATAGAACGAGAGTTACGGCTGTAACTACGGTTCTATGAGTCCGGGATGACCGCCAGAGTATCCTGTCACTCAGAATTATTGTGTGCTTGCGAGAAGATTCTGGGAACAGATCCTCTGACGACACCGGCTGATATAGCCGGTGTCACGTGGGTCACAGGTGACTTTGTTGAGCTGCGCATGCGCGCGATGGACATATCCAGTGCTAAAGCACCGCCTCTGGCGGTCATCCGGGACTCATAGAACCGTAGTTACAGCCGTAACTATCGATTTCACCCATCGTTTATTAGAACCATCCAAGCACTTTATAATGACCCAAGGGCAAAAATAAAAATAAATGGGGACATATCAGCATCATTCGGCCTGGAAAGAGGGACCAGACAAGGCTGTCCAATAAGTCCATTATTATTTGCAAAATGTATTGAGGCTTTAAGCCAGGGGGTTAGTCAGGAAAATAATGTTGCTGGCATAGAAATACAAGGCCAAGAACATAAAATGTCATTATTTGCCGATGACGTTTTAATTCACTTGTCAAACCCAGAGAGCTCAATTTTGAAATTATTAGCATTCCTAGATGACTTTAGCTCCGTCTCAGGTTATAAATGACCCAAATATTAAGTTTTAATTATAGGCCTAGCCAGATTCTAAAGTCGAATATTCAACTAGACTGGGATCTGGATCACATCAAATACCTAGGAGTTAACATCACAAAAGACCTTACAAAATTGTATGACTTGAATTTTAATCTGTTGATTAAAAAAATTAAGGAAGACATAAAGAGATGGAATTTAATTCCAATATTAAGTTTTGAATCACGAATTGAATCAGTTAAAATGAATGTCTTGCCTAGGATATTATATTTGTTTCAAACTCTTCCAATAGAAATAACAGATAAACAATTCAACGAATGGGACAAATTAGATTTGGCAGGGAAAAAAACCGAGAATACGATTTCAAACTCTTCAATTGGCTAAGAACAAGGGAGGTGTTACACTGCCCTGTTTAAGAGACTATTATACATCGGCCCAACTGAGGATTTTGTTCTGTTGGTGTAAATCAGATTACCAAGCAAGATGGAAAGAAATTGAAGAGAGGGTGTCCGGGGCAGTTCCAATACAGGCACGATTAGGGGATAAAAGACTAATTAAAAACCTAATGGAAATGGGTAATAAGTGGATCAATCTGACTCTGAAAACATGGTTAAAGGTTATAACAAAGAGTGGCTTGCTTGAAGAGATAAAGATCCTGAAATGGTGCTCCCATGATCTCGACTTTACCCCGAGTAAGCTAGACGCAAGTTATAAGGGATGGGCTGATCGGGGCCTCTCTTCCTACTGTACTTTTTTTAATCGGGGGACACTGAACAATTTTCAAACGTTGAAAATACAACATGGGCTAAATAACAGTGACTTTTTCAGATTCCTTCAGGTACGCCACCACATAAACAGTTCTATGCTAGAGAACCAGAGGGCGTTCGAAAACAACTTACTGAAAGTTTTTATTGGTGCATATGGTACAGATTCAGGGCTCAAAGTGATATCAAGAATATATAAGGGACTCCAGGAGATTCAAAAAAACAAGTACCATATACATATGGTATAAATATAAAATGGGAAAGGGAAACTAACAGTTGTATTCCAGAGGAAATCTGGACCAACTATTGTGAATTCCAATGGAGAATAACAAGCTCCTCCTCATGGAGAGCGTTCGCCTGGAAGAGTCTCACTAGATTTTTTATCACGCCCGCTCAGCAGTCTCACCATGCTGGTTCTTCCAGCTGCTGGAGAAATTGTGGCTCCCAGGAAGCAAACCATTACCACGTGCTCTGAGATTGCCCAGTAGTAAATACCTTTTGGCATAAGGTTTATAAAGAAATTGTCATCATATTTGGAAAAAACATTTATTTTAATTGGGATGAACTCCTCTTTGGTTTCCTGCACTCAACATCCACAAATATTAAAACAAAATACCTGTTTGGGATGTTGAGTGTAGCCGCCAGGAAAGCAATCACAAAGAAATGGCTCAAACCAAACAGCCCATCTATAGATGATTGGTACGATATCATTTACGAAATCTTTGTAATGGAAAGAATAACCTTCTCTTTGAGGCTCCAGGAACATAGATTTGAGGACATTTGGGAGAAATGGAAAGTGTATATTACCCCGATACGCCCTTCTTTTGTCTAACTGTTTGAATATTTTATTTAAGGATCTATACTGTCAATGTTTTATATTGTAAAGAAAACACCCCATGTTATTGTGTGCTTATTGTTGTTGTCTTGTTAAGAAAAAGAAAGAAAGACGGACCACTCTGTAAAACTATTTAACTACATATGTATATGTACACTGAAGTTGAAATGTGATCCAAATCAAAAATAAAAAATGTTTAAAAAAAAAAGAAAGTCATCACATGAATGCATTGTAATAAATGGTTCGGCTGTATTAAATATTACACACCTGTCGTAGTTCTTTATTTATCTACAGAGATCAGGCTCAGAATAGACCGGAAACTATTCTTTTACCGCTCTGTTTTAATTTCACAATAAAGTTAGTAGTGATAATTTGTTTTGTTATTATTGTTTTATTAACTACTAGACCGCTGGGTCATGTTAAGACCATCTTTTCTGTGTTGCTGTGGGTTTTTTCCATCGCTTTTGTGTTACAAATATCAAAACAATAACAGAATATATCCGTCGTAAACTAAACCAGAAACAGCAGTATATTTTATTTTGTTAACACTGTAAACTTGACAGCTTTTTAACCCGCACCTCCTACTGGTTAAAGCACGTTATTACACGTTTAGAGTAATTGCAATGCAGGTAGATTGTGTTGCTTTTTAATGACTGTTTTAAAATGCCTTTTTCTTAATGTCTTTCATTTTTTTAAAGCAGTTTTGAATGTGTTATATTTGATGAAAACATTTAAATATTAAGAGTACATACAAAATAGTGGGAAAGTAGAAGGTCAATGATAGAAATATAGAATAGAAAATATCAAGAAGATACTCTAAGTGATCTCTACAATAAAACAGTTTAGTGCCTGATCGGAGGATGTGCAAAACAGACAAACTAAGGCTTTATTTAAACATTAAAGAATACTTTAGGTTAAGGTCTTCTTTCAAATAATAAAAAAGCTTTGGCTGTATCTACAGATAAATATTAAGCCTGAGAAAGTACTTAACGTCTAATATATTGCATGGTTTGTTTTGGAACTTGACAATCAACTTTCTTGCAATGTTAACTATGTTGAAGCACTTATTTTAACTGATATTATACATATTAAGTATACTCTTATAAGATGTATGTAGATAGAATAAGAAATGTGCAGAATATGTTTAATGCTGGAGGTATACACACATATCGATATATGTCTTGTGATGCACTGTTGAGGAACCTGTGACCCAAGTTTTTCATTCATTGCATAACTACACCGTAGTTGTGTATTTCATATGTCAATAAACCTTAGAAAATCTTGAATTCTTGAAAGGGATGTGCAAAATAGCAATTATATACAGTTTTTAATTAACTATTAGTAGAGAATAACGAGTAATGAATATACTTTATAGAGATCTGCATATAAATGTTTAGTCTTCTCAAGCACCAACTATCAAATATCTCTCCTGATTGTTGGCACTTGACAATCACCTTCCCTGAATTTTACTCAGGTGTAACTAAAGTCTGCTTTAAGGGTTGTTTATATTTCACATCATTAATCAGAATCTGTAAAGTAAACTAAAATAAATGTAGTGGAGTACAAATACCAGGTTAACCTTAAAGAAAGCCCTCAGGATTATAAAAGACCCCCATCAAACAGCCGTATTCTAGGAGAGGATGTGGCTGTTGCGGAGGACTCCAAGTACCAACAACATCAACCAAGAAAACTGTTTTCAACAATAAATAGTTTACTCCGCCCCATTGCTGCCCCACAACCTCCTGGTGCTCGTGACCTCTGCTCGGGCTTCCTGGATTTCTTCCAGGCCAAAGTGAATTCCATCCACTTGCAGCTTAGCGCACCTGCCCCCCCTACTCCTCACACAGCTCGTACTCCAAGTGCCGCTGCTCCAACTGCACGCTCCTCATACTGCCACCTCTCTGCTTTCGCCCCTGTGGATGCTGTCCAGGTGGCTAAGCTGGGCTCTAAGGCCAAGCCCTCCACCTGCTCTCTGGACCCCATGACCACTGTCCTAGTAAAGGCAACATTACACACTGTTCTGCCCACCATCGTGGACATCATGAACTCCTCCCTGCTAACTGGCATCTACCCGACATCCTTCAAAACCGCCTCAGTCACCCCCATTCTGAAGAAACCCGGACTTGACCCAACTGACCTCAACAACTACCGGCCAATCTCCAATCTTCCCTTCCATAGTAAAATCTTGGAAAGAGCAGTCGCCGACCAAATCCACCATCACATGTCCAACCATGAGCTCTATGAACCCTTTCAATCTGCCTACCGGACCCACCACAGCACCGAGACTGCCCTGATCAAAATCACCAATGACCTCCTCATCGCAGCTGGCTCAGGCTCCATCACTACACTAATTCTCCTTGACCTCTCTGCAGCCTTTGACACCATCTCCCATAATATCCTCCTCACCCGCCTGTCTGAACTCCTTGGCCTCACTGACTCCGCCCTCTCCTTCTTCCGATCATACCTCTCGGACAGGACACAGTTTGTCACACACGCTGGCTGCAGCTCCCCCTGTGCCTCTGTCAACCATGGAGTCCCCCAAGGCTCGGTGCTCGGTCCCCTTCTATTCACAATATACATCCTTCCGATTGGTGATATCATCCGCAGCCATGGTCTCTGTTTCCACTCCTATGCCGACAACACCCAACTGTACATCAGCACAAAACCTTCTGCCCATCTCCCCCCTCAGTCACTAATCAACTGCCTACACGAAATTAAAACCTGGATGACCACCAACCTACTCAAACTAAACAGTGATAAAACTGAGCTCATGGTTGTGGCCCCCAAGGCACTGATCGGGAAGGTTGGAGATCTGCTCCTCAACATTGACGGTTCCATCATCTCCCCATCCCCTCAGGTCCGCAACCTTGGTGTTGTCTTGGATTCAACCCTCTCATTTCAAAATCAAATCTGTTTCAAAATCAGCCTTCTTCCACCTCAGAAATATTTCAAGACTCCGGCCATCACTGTCTGACTGTTGCTGAGAAGCTGATACATTGTTTCATTACCTCACACCTGGACTATTGTAACAGACTCCTGTCCGGGGTTCCCAGCAAAACCCTGAACAGGCTCCAGTACATCCAGAACTCAGCTGCCAGGGTTCTCACACGCACCAAGCCCTGGCAGCACATCACCCCCACTCTCTTCAACCTCCACTGGCTCCCGGTCAAGTCCCGCATCACCTACAAACTCCTCCTCCTCACCTACAAATCCCTCCATGCCCTCTCCCCTCAGTACCTCACAGATCTCCTCCACCCATACATCCCGTCCTGCACGCTTCGATCCTCAGACTCTGGCCTGCTCTCCATTCCCCATTCACGCCTCCGCACCTTCGGGGGCCGTGCCTTCAGTGTCGCTGCCCCCACCTTCTGGAACTCCCTCCCTGCAGAAATCCGCAATGCCCCTTCTCTCAACATCTTCAAATCAACCCTTAAAACTCATCTGTTCAACATCGCCTTCCAACAATAACTCACTCCTCCCCCACTTACACTTCCATTTCTGCCCCCTGTTTTATGTTTATGTTTTTTATGTTTTATGTCTTGTCCTTGTATGTTTCTTTGTAAAGCGACCTTGAGGTTATGAAAGGCGCTATATAAATTCAAGTTATTATTATTATTATTATTATTATTATTATTATTACAAGTACCTGGGAGTGCACTTAGACAATGAGCTGAACTGGAGGATCAACACTGACACTGTGTACAAGAAGGGGATGAGCAGACTCTATTTTCTGAGGAAGCTGAGATCCTTCCACGTGTGCAGCAAGATGCTGGAGATCTTCTACCAGTCTGCTGTGGCTAGTGCACTCTTCTTTGCTGCGGTCTGCTGGGGGGTGGCAGCATAAGAGCCGGTGACACCAGCAGGATCAATTAACTGATCAGGAAAACTGGGTCTTGTTAGCAATTTAAATCAATGTTTTATGGCATAATTTTGTTTAGACATGCCATCAGTTTAAATGCTGACTTATACTGAAAAAAATAGAAGTTTTCGCGCACAATGTCTGATGTCAAGCTTTTATTTTGAAAAGACTTCCGGCTAGAACCATGATAAAAAGTTTATTTTGAAAAGCTATTCCGGAAGTTATCTCCAAAATACTAACAGTAACTTGACCTCAGAGTTTGACCAAACGTAACGTTTTCGAGCCGTTAAAATGAGATAAATGAAAAGTCATGACAGAGAAAATGTAGTTTAAGGCTTTATATCAGTGTTTATTCTGTTCTATTTACAACCAGACATTGCGCGTGGATTACGACGAGAACATTTGTGCGTTAGATAGACGATATTCTGCTGATTGTGTATGATTTGCGTCTTAATTTGTCCCATGATGGCTTGTTTTAATAGCAACGGATAAAACATAGTGACTTTAAGTCAAATATTACGTGACTAGATTTAAGGTCTAGACGTAATGGTTTTAAGGCCCATTTTTTCTTTGTAAACGCCAGCCAGAGAGACACCAGAGGTATTTTCAAATCCCTTTGTTCTTCAGGTTAGAGGTTGAAAAGTCAGCTGACATCTTGTTTAGACCACATGGTGGAGAACAAAGACACTCAAAGTCGCCATTTGGTGGAATACTAATTGAAGTAGGCCTACTCTCTTTGTTCACATGAGCCAGGTACTCTTCAGGAGGACAGATAATACTTCTTGTCACAGTTTGAGCTAGAAAATAGTACATTTTGCCAAAACAGGTTATTTATACCTTTGGAAGTTTGGTATTAGTAGAGGAGCAATGTTGTAATTTTCTGGGTCAAATCTGATTTTTGAAGTGATTTCTGCTGGCAGATGTGTTGGCTGTATTTGAAGTATTTTCTTCTGGCAAGTGTGTTTAGGCTATTTTTTTGAAGTATTCTTGTTTGCAGATGTGTTTTGGCAAGTTTGTGCTGTATTGTTTAACCATATTGAAATTCTCTTCCCATTCTTAAGATATTTTTTAAGGAAAATAAGATTCTTGTAAAAAAGAGGTTATTTTACAACAGCTACCCCTAGTGGATTAAGCTGGAGATTACAACAGCGCACTCTGCTGGTAACACAGAATTATTACACAGATAGGGGAACAGAATAATCAATAATAATATCAACAATAATATTCTGGAGTCTAATTTTAAGTGTTATAAAAGAACACATGTGGTTTCTACTTTTAAGATAAGAAACCTTACATAATAGTCTTTCAAACTAGACTGTAGAGTATTCAAACACAAAAGTATTGAAGCTAACACAAATTATGAAATTAGCATAATTCCATGCACTTCAGGAAGCACATTAAATACCAGATTTAGATTTGCACAATGTTTCTTTTTCATATTTCAAAAATCCAAACATTGTACAAATTAAATTTTTTTATTTTCTTTATTTACTTTAAAAAAGACAAAAAAAAACATTAACTTTAAGATTTTTAAAAATAAATCTTTAACTTCTAAAAAAAAACAAAAAAAAAAACCTTTTTTAACTTTAAAAACCTTTCTGGAAAAAAAAAATCTGATGACATTAGGATATTTTTATAAGGAATACAAAGGTACTAGTCAGAGGATTAGTGCTTCATTTTTGATAACTTAATAATTGTATCCTAGTATTCAAGAAACATGTCGCCAAATGGCACCAGGTTGAGGCCAGACGCAGAGCCAGGCTCAACTGCAGATATCAAGGAAAGGGTAAAAATCAGATCAGATGCTACAACAGTCCCAAATCTTAGACAGAAGACATCGAACCACATAGAGAAACTGTGGGGACAATGGCAAACGAGAGGGCTGTTTCCAGCGGATGATCAACCGGCACCAACGAGAGCCCATAGAAAAGCTGTAATTGACTATGAGAATGGAGAATACCTACGAGAGCAACAAGCATGGATCAAAGCCGGGCAACTCTCTTGGTATAGACGAGCAAAGATGAACAAAGCGGAGATAAGAAAAGCACAAGTTACAGCCCTGATGCTCCATTTAAAGCATTCTGCTTGTGGAACGGCAAACATGCATGTTGTTCAAGAAGCAGAGCTCACAGCAAAGGAAGATAAGAAAGAAAAGACAGAAGAAGCTCCAGTAATCCAACCTTCAAATCTCCATCCAAGCTTGACAGATGCGCCTCCTCCCTATATGACAGAAGAATACAGTTTCTTTCAACCTCCGATACAAGTTCCAACTCTTGGTGTTTTAGGAGGAGTATTGGAGTTGGACGGTCTCCCCACAGCTACACGTGTCAAAGACTTGGAGTATGAGGTAAGACTCCTATCTGGGGAAATCAACCAACTGAAGGAGGAACTCCACAGTAGAATGGAAGACCTCAGCAAAAGAATGGAAGCACAACTCAAGAGAAGAGAGGGCGAAGGTTCTCCAGACATCACAACCGAAACTGAAGCTGGAAGACTCAAGAACTGCACAAGACTCATGCTGCCGGTGATAGCGGCTGGAGAAGGAGGATTGCAATACCAACCATGGACTCACAGGGACATGGAAGCAGTGGGTGAATGATCTCGAGAGATACACAGCCCAAGACCACCTGTGCTTGGGAGACATGAGGGCACTGCTCGGACGGGTTGAAGGACGACTTGGAGCAAAAGATATTGGTTTCGAGGCCAATTGCACGCATGACCCAGATGACACTCCATTCAACTTCATCAGGTCGAATTATTGGGCTGCTATTCGTCACATCTACCCGACAACACGCAGTTTACATGCCCTCAACAGCCTGAGAAAAGAACCGGGGGAAGACATGCATGCCTTCCTGAAGAGATGTGAAGGAGTGTGGGAGGACTGCACTGGAGAACGACATGACGTTTCTCCGGCTGTCGTAATGTTGTGGCAGAACGCTGTCATTAAAGCCTTTCCCAAAGCAGTGCAGGCAAGCCTGGAAGAAATGGTGGGATTAGACACTAGACCAGGGGTCTCCAACCTTTTTTAGGATGAGAGCTACTTTCAAAAAATAAAACAAGTCGTGAGCTACTTTTACTCCTCTTTTTTTTGCAGTGTATATATTTAGCACATTTGAACATTATTATATGCTACCTTTAACCTTTGTGTGCTGTTTGGGTCTGTGGGACTCGTTTTCAGTGTTTACTAAAAGAAAATGTATGCAATTTAATTATTTTAACCTGCTTTATTTGGGAATGGACCTCACCTCCTCTAGGGGGGTCCCCCAGGAAGATTTCTTTTTAAATGTTGAAGTTAAATAAATCAATCTGGTGCACTTTGAGCACAACATGAATTTATGGATACAGCTCTCAACACTCATATGAAAGGGAGCTGTATACTATTCAATAATCCAAACATCTTTAGAATATGATCACAACCAATAACAAATAATTTAAACTTGTCTATTCTTATCTTATCTTATGTTACCTAGTTAGCATTTTTTCTTTCTATTTATGCATATTTTACTAATCACTCCCCTTTTAAATACAATATAGTACACATTGGACTGATTTCTTACTTTATTTGTTACAACTATATTAAATAGATAAAGGTGTACTCTCTCTCTCTTTCGCTCTGTCTCGCTCGCTCACAGAGACTGTGTGCTCCTCCATGGCGATGACGGCTTGCGTTAAAAAAAAAAAAACATATTTGTAAAGTGGGGGGACACAAACAGGATTTCGAAAAGTGGGGGGACACAAACAGGATTTCGAAAAGTGGGGGGGGACTGTCCCCAGTGGAAATTACGCCATGCGTGTGTGTGCGTCAAGTGCAATAAATATGCAAGTTGCAACACACACAGTAAAACTCTGCACCTCATGTGTTGTACAGTATAGGCTGGCATGACTAGGCTGGCTGTTCAATGGGGCTGATGTGCTGTGTAGATTCTGCCAGAAGGAAAGGTTAAACTCCTTATGAAGCGGTGAGGTGCCGCTCCACATTACTTTTCTTCCAGACTGCAACGCTGGTCCCGCAAATCAAGCAAGAACGTGATTGGTCGATATTCATTGTGGGGGGTGGGGGGAGGAGCCGGGTGTTAGATAGATATAGAGTTGTAGTAAGTAGATAGAGTTCGCTATGATTGAGGTTTCGTTTATGCATAGGGTAGATTCTTTTAATTACATTTCCTTTATTTTTGGTGTATTTTTTACATTTTGGATTTGCTTGGCGAGCTACTTATTGAGGGCTTGCGAGCTACCGGTAGCTCGCGATCGACGTGTTGGAGACCCCTGCACTAGACCCATTGAAGAATGGAGACAACATCTCATTCACCACGATATGAAATACCAGGCAATAAGGAGGGAAAATTATGAAGAAATGGAAGCACTACGACTTAGACTTCTGAGGATACAAATAGCTGAGAAAGATACCGAAGCTAATAAAAACAAGAAAGCGGCAAGGCAAATGGCAGCTACATCAAAGATGGCCATAGAACCAAAAAAGGCAGGCCAGACACCTCCAACAGTTCAAACTCAGGAAGAACCAGAGAATCAAATGCAGAACCAACAAAGCGGAGGAGGAAGTGTATGTCCACAAAACCAGGTTCAGCAAATACCTGTGTATCTTCCTACCCAAGTACAGTCGCAAGCTCAGGTATACACTCAGATACAGTATCAACAAAAGGGACAAAGGAGAGGAGAGCAACGATCAAGACGAAGAACAGATGAAGGCTGCTACAAATGTGGTCAGCTGACACATTGGTCCAGAGAGTGTCCGCAGAACATTGCACCAAACAACGTCCCTCCATGCAGTTACCCCAGGGGAGGTTTCCATGACTACGGCAGAGGCAGGGGTTCCCAGGGATGTCAAAGAGGAACAGGATTTCCAAAGATGGACCAAATACCACTGACAGCCTGCCATCTTCTACAACAATGAGGAAGCTCAGAGGGCCAGACCACCAGGTGATGCATCTTCAGCCCAGAAGGGTATCTTGAAATCCAGCTACATTGAGCCACATCTGACACCACAGGAGGGAAAGGTAGAATGTTATTTAAAAAAATTGAGAGTAGCATATTGCATTTAAATATAAAACATGCATAGATTAGTAAAGATTAAAACATAATAGAACATTAAGCAGACTATTTTTGTAATTATGAGAAGGAAAGAGATTACGAGAGATGTTGTTCCCCCACACGGAAAACTATTGTGTCCACACAGCTAGTGAGGTCAAGACGATGGGTGTCCACCCAAAATATGAAGACGGAGGATCCTTACCAAGTCCTCCTGTTTACACTGACTGCAGTTCAAGGGGCGGCAATAAACCTGACGAGAAGCTGTTGAGACCTGAAAACAGAAACTCGATTCTGCTGTGGTGAAGTCTGGCTACAAAGGGAGGTGTTCCGTCAAACCAGTGAAGAAGTCAACAAGAACCCAGCAGAACTAGAGAGTGACTGTTAGAGGGAGAACAGTGACGGAGCGACAGAGACTGGCACAACCAACCAGCCAGTACATAGATAGACCCCGTCAGAAGACCGGGGCTGTGTTTAAAGGGGAACTTCATTTATTGTTAGTGGAAGTCTAGTTTTTTAGTCAACAATTATGTGATTTCAGTCAGACAACTCACAAGTTTCTTTAACATGTTTATTAGAAGCAGCATATAGTTGAGTTTGGCAATTAGGCTCGGGCATCATCACTCTCTAGATATACATAGCACGATGAG
>CALSBZ010046926.1:83898-96370 GCA_943591055.1 Gobionotothen gibberifrons
TCTTCTTCTTCTTCTTCTTCTTCTTCTTCTTCTTCTTCTTCTTCTTCGAAATAATAAGTGAATGGTCACATTAGGTTTGCCTGCAGTGAATGCGGACAGCTATGAGCTGTCTCCTATAACCCACAGTCTATGACTGTTACTGGTGGGTTATAGCATCTTTTTATATCTGAATTGTGCTCTGGTAGGAGTTCGCACCCAACATGCTAATAACAGTCAAGTTTTTTTTAACTCTAAGTTTTTATAACATGAAATTCATATATTTAACAATTAAATCTTCAAATTAATACAAATGTAGCAATAAAGTGCAAGTCAAAATGTGTTAAAATGTAGTTTTTATTTACTATATTAGGATAGTCAATACCTGTGTTTTTTCAGTTTATCAATGTAAAGTAGTGGTTAAATTAAGCAAAATTACAAAATATTTCTTTCTTTACTCATATATTTTCTTGCAATTATACATTTTTTAAATGAGTATTAACAGTATTTGTTATGTATTTGACATTGATATATAGCCATAACAAAAGTATTTTTTTGTAAAATTACAGAAAATGCAGCTAATTTTTCCACCAGAAAATCATTTATTTTTACGCTTAGTTTTGTTAAATTCGCATTTAAAAACTGCTAAAAAACAGATAAATAATGTATTCAATTTGTACAGTTTATTTTTGTTAAAATACAGGACACATTTCAATAAACCGTTTATTCTTGTAAATTGAATATGATTTACTGTAATTATGAAATACAATAAAAAACTGTAATTTTTTCTGGGGAAAAACTGTAAAAAAACATTTTTTTTTTACAGTGTAGGCTAGGGGCCTGTCATGTTTTAAACGTTTAAATAGCAGCACTTGTAATACTCCTGGCTCCTTTAGTTCAAACTTCAGTCTTGAGTGCAGGTTTCAACAGACATGGGTCCCTGGGAGTCAGCATAACCTGCTAAGAAACCTTGATTCAAGCCTGTGATAAGGTAATTTGCAAGCGCTATACATTTTTAAATTATTATTATTTGACGAACATCTGTGATTAGAAAGAGCTGGAAACGATTTGCAGCATGAAGCCTCCTGAGGCACACCCAGCAAGGGGCAGAATGTTGCAGGTAGAGCTAAATCCCTGTGAGGGAAACTCTTCTTGGTAGGTGATTAAATGTACATGGCCGCTTGGCAGAGAAGGATTCATGGTATTCATAGAAGAGACACTGTAGGAGAGATTGAGTCTAACATGATGGTCAAAAATGTATCGAGCTTCCCTTCATATTCACGTAACTAAAATTATTAATTTATTTGCATTTTAATTTAATTGATTTATAGTAGACTAGTATAAATATTTATACACTTACAACTCTGTATAATTGCCTCAAATATGACTTAGAGCAGGCCAAATATTCCATAATAAAACATTGCTTTTGCAGAATAGCAGAATAGTATTATATACCTGCCAAGATGCACTTCCTGAGGAATTGCTGCTGCAGGGGGCAGGAAGCTAGAACTCGTGGCTGGATCTGGGACTCCAATTCCCAGAATCCTCGGGGGTGTGACGTCAGCGGGACAACGTGGTTTACGCGGAAGTAGAAACATTGTTTACATTGCAGGTAGAGGAAATCGATTTGTTCACGGGAATATATCGTGGAATTAAAGGTTTCGAGCGCTGATTTTACTTCGAGAAGGTAGGACAGGATGGCAGGTACTTTGGGAATGCCGGAGTTAGCTTGCTCCTGCCTTTGTTGGTGTTTAAATACCCGCCGACCGAGAGACCGTGCGACTCTTAGCTGACACACAAGAGAGGGGTTGTTACCTGAGCTGGCGTAAAACTCGGGACTTCCTCTGGCCCAAAGGATATTAAAAGCTACTCCAGATGAGGACGGAAGGGACACCCGGAAGTGTGTCGTGCGGGAGCTGTGGCTCGTTCCAGCGGCGTCTGAACCATGCTCTGAGCTAGCCTATGTTTCAGGAATGAGGCATTTCTTACGGCTTCTTCGCGCATGATGATTCGGCTCCAGAGTCGGAGATTGCAATCGACATTTGCGAGGACAGCACCGGCAGGCAAGCAGCAGCAACATGAAACACAGCGGCAGGAACATGAACGCAGCAGATAGCAAGTGAACACAGCAGTGGCAGCAGGCAAGCAGCAGCAATGTAAGGTAGCTGCGGCAATAGCAGCAGCGAGCAATGCATGGAGAGAGAACTGGCAGGTTAAATAGAGCGGCATATTAAGGAGACTCTGTTTGGTTGGTTGTAGAGTGGCAAGGGGCGTTATGTATGAATGCAGCATAAGTCCTCGAGTTGACTGCCTGAACTAGCTCGCAGGCTTCGCCCCATTTATGGAGTCAGATTACATTTTTTCTCATAGACACAATTTTATAATAAGTCTGAAGTATCTGTTCTAAGGCATGAGCTGCAAACTAAATAGCATAACACTGGTTGAGAGCTTAGATGAAGGAGTTGTGGGGTTTTTACAACAGTTTCAAAAATCTGTCTTTATCTATTTATTTCTTGAGTGACTTTACTAATTTATAATGTAGTGCGTGAGGCAATATCACATTTTGAGTGAGGGGCACCAGCCCTTCATGTTCTCTGCATGTCACCTTTTGTGAAAATAGTTCGTATTTTCCCTCTAGTTTAGAGAAATATTATTTTTATCATATGTTGGTTCAGCAGTGTCAGACAAGCCTCTAATCCTAGAATTATTGAGATGCATTAGCGAAACCAGGGGTATTGTTTTTCGCAGAAACAATGATGCATAATACCATGACTAAAGCCGTTATTGAAACAAGTAAACCATTTTTTGTACTAATGGCAGGTTTTTCGTGAATATGTTTTTATACCATACAACATTTATTTAGTACAACGTTATGGGTTTTACATGTTCTGTTCATAATAGGGTAATCATTGCAATATTAATTGAGCATGTTATGCTCAAAGGAGGGAGTGTCATGATTATACAGATATGTTGATTTCAGTGACGTAGTAGTTAATACATAATAACGAGTAGATAACAACAAAAGTTATGCCGAAGTTTGGGCCTTCTCCAAGGAGGGAGTGGTCCAGCTTTGGATATCAGACAAATTGAAGTGTATGAATATGTCAAGGCTCTGAGTAATATTATCCAAGTCTTGTCTACACAGGTTCAGAGAACTGCAGAGACACCAGACGAGACACCAAAAGAGACTCCTGTTCGGCCAGGTGATTGGGTGAGGGTGAAAGTTCACAAAAGACAGTGAGATTGAACCCAGGTGGTCGGAACCGTGAGAAGTTGTAACGAACTTCACATGCGCTCCGGTTTAAAGGTAAAGATAAAAGGAGCAAATTGACACCACCTCACACATTGTCACCCTTCACTGGCACCTTCCAGAAAGTTATTGGAAGTTAGGACTGATTTGGCAGAGCTGGAACAAAACAATAAATATAATTAAGATAGAAACAGCTCAATAGATGAATTGTCTCTAGATTGTTATAGAAAGTACACTAAAGTGAAAACTTATTTTTTTTGTTTTACACCTGAAAAATAGTCCAATTTTAGAATAAGTTATTTTTGTACTCATAATTTCAATTCTGTAACTGACACAACCATGGAGAAAATAGAGATTATGTCGAGAACAAAGCCAAAGCAATTGTGGGGTCCCCTAGGGATAAGAGTCAGAATAGCATTGTTGTTTCTGCTCATTACAGTTGGCACCTTTCTGGTTGGAAGGGGAGTACAATATCATGTAAGACATGGATCCATTAGTTCACTCAGGGAGAATGCCCACATCACTAACAAAACTCCAGCTGTGTTTCAGAGACTTTCACTTATCCCCAGAGCCAAAAGATCACCTAAGCAACAAGAGAAGGAGTTAGAAACACTGGTCCCTTCGAGGTTGCCAGGTGAGGAGGTTATAATCAAGAGGATTTACCCCCTCTATATGCAGTTTTTGGATCAAATGATAAAGTGGGTTTAAGTGATGGGGATTTACGGATTAGGGGAATCACCAAATGCAGGGGATCCATCTTTTAGTCTGTACCAGAAACAACCCCTGATAAGTTATGAACAACCGACCGGTAACCTGTCTGAGAAAAATTATTGAACATTATTACAGTAGAAACAGGCTACCAACCCACAAGTACAGCTTTGTACGCACAAACTCTATCAACAAGATTCACCAGCAGATTATGGCGACATTGCACAGATATGTCCAGTCAAATAAAGTTACTTATGTTCTAAATAACAGTGAGATTTAGAATGATGGAGAAATTATGGGGACGTTCTTTTATAGTGTGTGAAATAAGTGGTGCTTGAAACGTGTAGGTATTTCAGTTTATAGAAGAAAATGGTTTCCTAAAAGAGTTATTTGGAGTAAACATGTTACAGTGGGTGAAAGCAATGTTTTGGGATATGGTAAAATTATTAGTAAACATTGATTGTGTTTAGAGGGCATTTAACATCTAAGACAGATAGTATGATTAAGAGAATAGAGTGGAAAAGATTGGATTTATTTTGCATCAGTGTATTAGAATTATCTATAGATAATGCCTCCCGAGATCTCTCTCTCTCTCTCTCTCTCTCTCTCTCTCTCTCTCTGCCAGTCAGACTGCTATGACCCCATCTGCCAAGCAGACAAATTACCTCACCACAGGAGACTCCTCCTCCTCCTCCTCCTCCTCCATCGAACAGACAGAGAACCCGAGCTGAACCAACAACGACCTGAGGCATCCAGAATCATCTCCACCTGAGGAATCCAGGACCAAGACAGCATGCTGAAAGAGGTATAATCTCATCGGTCCCTCAAGACAGGACATGAAGTTTCAAGCTGAGCTACGAGACTTTGCACAAGACATGAGAGCAGAATACGCCCTCCATGCAACAGCGAAGAGACTGTACAGGAGGAGATGAAATTCAAAGCAGTTGGGCCACTGAAGAGGGTTGCAGCGGAAGGATTCAAGAAGGCAGGACGGAGGAGAAGACAGGAAGGAGGAGAAGACAGAACAGAGGAGTTGTCATGGGCCAGCAGAACGTGAGGGGGTCGTGGCTTGACGACCAGAGGGGGAGAGAAGGAAAACGGGAGTGAGTTTACACATAAACACACTTATTAAAGAGGAAACTATTAAAGTAAAATGAGAAAATAATCCTAAAAACACACTGAGGGTAGAATATATCATTCAATCTTTTCATAATATAAACAAATGATTCTTTTAGAGATTCATATTCATGTGTGAATTTGGGGAGGATTGAATTTGTTACAATATAGATCTACAGTTTAAAGGGATAGTTTTAGTAACCACTCTATAAAAGCAGACACATCTGTATTTGTATGGACAATGTTAAAGGTAGAGCTATTACCAAGCCAAAGATAGTATTCCAATCTAGAGTATTGATTTCACCATTGTAGCATAGTTATTACCACAGGAGAACTTAAGGGGGAAGTAACATTTGTTTGTCGTCCAAGACATAGAGTTTTAAAAAGAAACCAGGCAAAGAGAGATTGCACATTTTTTAAGTAATATAATTGGGAGTAATACATGCAGGGCCTTGGATCACTCATTGTAATGATGCATATTTTTGAGAACAAATATCAATCAGGGAGAAGGGGTCGCTCAACCCACCCTGCAGATGTTCTAAATCTTACTTGCAGCTTCACAGGGAGCACACGTCACCAGAGTATGAGTTTTAAAAGACAAGCGCCACCACCTCTTAAAGGTCATCCATTAAACCAGATGACCTGACATTTAGAGATGTTATTTAAAGTAGAAACATATCCGCCATAAGCAACATTTCCTAAATTGAACTACAAACCAAATGAAATGACTTCTGTTTTTAAAATCCTTGATAAAGGAGGGAGTAATTATCACATGCTCGGGCACCGAAGGTTCCACACACTGTTAGAGGGATTTAGCATAGTTCTTTAAGTAGATCAGAACTGAAGATAAATTAGGAAATGAGTTAGTGATATTACACTGGTTTTCACACCATTTCAGGGACTTTATCACTGCATTAGCACAGACCACCAAAGGTACTGAAGTAGGAACTTTCAAATGATGAAATTCTGCAACTGTTGTAACTGACCAAAATCTTCTCCCAGAAATGACTGTCTGGAATGCCAGTAGAGTAGATGTTTGGTGATATCGAGGAACCAAAACCTAGTATTTAGTCTTGTCACAGGATTGGACTGGGACCTCTGCACTAGCACAGCCAGTGATGTTTGTATGTAGTTAATACAAGGATAGCATAGGGACACTAAGGGGAGGGCTAGATGTTGCAGTTGCATTCCATGTCCTAACGTACCCATTGATCACGACGGCCTCTTCTAGAGAACATATGTGACCCGCTCTATCGAAATCAGTCGGAAGTCGCAACGGCTCATTTCAAAATAAACATGGATTTGCGTAAAAAACTATTTTTTCGGGGTTCGGGTGTTTTGTTTGATTTTAAATAAACAAAGTCTTGGCTTTCAGAATATGAAACTTTTATTTCCAAAATCACAAGATAAATACATTTTTGAAGCTTGTAACGGGAAGAAGACAGCTCTCCCTCGCCACTCTGCTCTTCCGCAGCGCCGCCCCCCTCCCTCCGGCTGAAATTATGAATGTAAGGTGTATAGTAATCATAGATAACACGGCAGGGTCCGTTAAAGTTTGTTTTCATCTGATTTAAATTAAACAAAGGCTTGGCTTTCAGAATATTAAACTTGTTTCGGCAAATTCAGATGATAAATACAACTTTGAAAGCTTGTAACGGCATAATTACAAGCGGAGAACGGAGTAACTTGGCGTCACAGCAGGCAAAACAACAGCCGGTGTTTCTCGTGAGTGTTTCCCCGGGAAACAAACCCAATACACACAAATGCAAAATTACACAACCACACACACACGTATACACACACACACACACACACTCGCGAGCCTCCCCCAGACCAGTAATCCAAACGAAAATATCTTCCCTCCGTATTTTTATCATTTGCTCCGCTAATAATCAGTCAGATCGATGGATTCCAGAGAAGAGGAAACTTTAAAGGCTTTTTTCTCAAAATGATGACTCGGGGACAGTCATTATATAATGTGACATATTTTGCTTAATATTTGGAGTACAAAAACAATCCTGATATCATTAGAAAGCTAGGAATCTCCTCTTTCCAGCAGTGTATACAACTCAAAATGTGTCTTCGGGTCAATGCGACTGATTTCGATGGAGCAGGTCACATATTACTTTCATACCTTAAAAGGTATGATAGGAAGGAGGGTACATTTCTCAAGAGGTAACAGTTACAAATGCTAGCAGAATATGACAACCTACCCCCAGAAACAGAGATGGATGTAAAAGATGATATGGATGTAGATGATGAGATTGTCCAAATCATGTGAAAAGCGAACAAGCCACAATGCTAAGATGGAGTGAATCCATTTCAAATTACTTTACACTATTCCAAGATAGTTTATTTGTATTCTTTATTCTTGTATACTATTCTAATATAGTACATTTGGTGTTTTTTATTACTTTGCACTATTCAGAAATACTCTGTTTCTATAACACTTTGTAAAAACAAGTGCCTTAACATTGAGCGTGGTATGTGAACAGTTTCTGTGAAAGGAGGGAGAAAGAAATGTTCCAATACCAAGCCATGCTGCTATTTTTTAAGAATGATATTGAATGTTAACACTAGAAGTTATGCACAAGGGACAACTTTTATGTTTGAGCACCATCAAAGTATTTTTGTATTTTTATAAAGTTGAGGTTATTGAACCATTCCATTTTGATTGTATGTTTTTGATATGAGTTATGTACTATGTAAAGTTCAGATGAAGAACTCATTGATTCAGTATTATGTACACACCTTTTAAGGTGTGTAAGGAGGGACTGTTAGCAATTTAAATCAATGTTTTATGGCATAATTTAGTTTAGACATGCCATCAGTTTAAATGCTGACTTATACTGAAAAAACAGAAGTTTTCGCGCACAATGTCTGATGTCAAGCTTTTATTTTGAAAAGACTTCCGGCTAGAACCATGATTAAAAGTTTATTTTGAAAAGCTATTCCGGAAGTTATCTCCGAAATACTAACAGTAACTTGACCTCAGAGTTTGACCAAACGTAACATTTTCTAGCCGTTAAAATGAGATAAATGAAAAGTCATGAAAGAGAAAATGTGGAGAAGAGGCGTGTTTAGTTATGTATTGAATGTACAATTTCGAAATCCTCTGTTATGTGTGATCGGACATCGGTGAAACCACAGCGGAAGAGTACAATGCAGAACGAACCGGCAGGAGAGGAGGAGTCAACCAGTCTACATAAACAACTGAGAATGTGTGATTCTGCCCTTTTTCCTTCTTCACCTGGACCCGAGAGGAATGCAGCTGTTTTCCTCTCTCTGAACGATTCCTGTTTGTAACACTACCGCGCCTTTTACTACATTAAAGTAACCCATTTGAAACTTAATCCAGAGACTCAATTTGGTCTCATTTATCCTAAACTTCTTTCCTGGACGCGTGAATAACGAAATAGCCAATAGTCTGTCATCGGCATGAAGCTGGACCTCTTTGAAGCTGTGGTGGAGAGGAGGACACTGAACAGGCTGTTGTCCATCATGGATAACCCCACCCATCCTCTCCACCTGCAGCTGGACAGTCAACGGAGCTCCTTCTCCAACAGACTGCTGCAGCTCCGCTGTCACAAGCACCGATACAGGAAAACATTCCTGCCCACTGCAGTAGCACTGTACAATAAATCACCTCTGGCTGGAAGAGAACTCTCTGCTCCATAGTTTCTCTTGGAATAAAACCTTGCTGTACATTTTACACATATATAATCTGTTCAATATTTAATATTCCATATTCCATATGTCATATATTTTTGAATATATATATTTGCATATATAATATCTACATGTATATTTTCTATTTCAACACGTATATTTTCTATTTTCTTTTCTTTTCTTTCTATTCTTGTTTTATTGTAAAATGCCTTTTCTTTTATGCTGCTGCAGCAAAAACAATTTCCCAAATTGGGATCAATAAAGTACCATCTTATCTTACCGCAGCATCCGGACTAAAACCACCAGACTCAGGGACAGTTTCATCCCACAGGCCATAAGACTATTAAACACCTGAACTTTGAAACAACATCCATAACATTCATCTTGCACAGTTGGAGGAGCCTGTGACCTAAGGGGGGGGGCGGGGTAGGAGACGTTCGATTCCTGTTTTGAATAGTGTGCCGTCGATGGGTTTCATTCCATTTCAAAATGCTGTTTAACACTCGGCATAAAGTTCGTGCACTGCCACTCCAACATCCAATCACAGAGCTTGAGGACAAATCACTGGGTTTGTTGGTTTGTCAAGCAAAGCACATGGTGTAGTCCCAAACGATAGCTGAGGATTCTGGGTAGTGTAGTGTCTTCGGCCATCCTAAACTGAACAAATATTTGTTTCTCCAAATCGAAGGTGAAAATTACAAAAGCATTGTACACAATTTAAACTAATCAATGTTGTGTAATCAACAAGGATAATCTGGTGTTTTTGAGTTGATGAGTAGTGCAGATATCACTGTAAAATCAATCGACAGTAAAGAGAATACTTACTTCTGGGTGTAAAATCATGCATTATCCAATGGGAATGGACGCTCAATGGATGCTCTCCGTAATACAATGAAGGGGACATGATCAAATCGGAAAATATAATGTTCTTCCTGTTAAGCCCCAAGCCTGTTTTTCAGGTCTCAGGCTCGAAAATGACATTCCCAGAACAAATGACCATATCTTCCCTTCTAAAAGGGTTACATTAATAATCTTTTTTCTCAAAGCAAGGTTACACCTGTGAGTTGGATGTAGAAGTGTCAGAATCAATATAGATGTTTTTGTTTTAAAGTAAATTCAGATTGAACACAGTAAAAAAATGTAAATTATTGTGTCCATCCAAAAAAATAAAATTACTTATAGTGAAAACCACCCTTGAATGATGGGATGGTAGACTAAAAGCTATAGGAATCCAAACTACAACATATAATAAGTACCCTGTATCAAGATTGATGCATAACAAGTGAAATGTGACCTTTTTAGAGAGATTTAGCACAAAAAAACACTTCTGGGGTCATTTGGGTGGATTTGACCTATCTCTTGCCCCCCTTGCCCCGAATTTGCTGATTGACATCTCTTTCTAACCGTCAGAGCCAATGGAATCAAGGGGAACTAACACATAGTCCTTATTTGGTGATGTGTGTGTGTTAGACTGCCGCATAGCCAAGACCGGAAGCTGCGATAACTCTGGTGGCTACCATTAGCAGCTAACTTGCTCTCTCCAATTTTTACATACAAATGGAATTATGGATTATAAATGAAAACAATTATTACACAGAAACTTTCTCAACCTATGGATTAACCGATGCAGCAGCGTTTTTTCTCATTTTAATGCCATTGAACACGTCTTTTGATCAGATTGACAGCTACGGTGAGACGATCTCCCGTAAAAGCTCCGTAAAGGTACGTGTTGTGATGTCTGTGTTTGCTTCCCCTGTCGCATGTTCGGATCACTCAGTGATGATACTATATACCTAAATAATCTGTGGAACCTCAGCTTTAATCTGATATCTTGTATGTGCAGCTACGATAAGTAATAAGGGTATCTTTTATCTTGAGTTCTGTGCCAAAGTGCGTTAGCATTTTTCGCTCAGGGGTCATTTAGATGCTTCTTATGAGACTTGTGTTTTGTTTTGGTAAAAATGGTTTGTATTGTCGATTAGCTGAGATTATTCCCGTTAATCTGGTATAACACATTAATAGGTTCTTAAATATTAAGATAAAGTAAAGTACCCGCCGAGGGGGACCTTGGGGCTTAACAGGTTAAAAACGTTAACTAAAGGGAACAATCTATTTGACACAGCTGAAGCTCTGGCCTTCTGCTAGAAATTAAAATCAATGTTTTATGGCATAATTTAGTTAAAACATACCGTCAGTTTAAATGCTGTTTTATACTGAGAAAACAGAAGTTCTCGCACACAATGTCTGAAGTTAATCTTTATTCTGAAAATCCTTCATCTCCAGTTAGCATGTAGCATGTGGCTAATGTTCCTTTTCCTATAGAGGTGAATTTAGAAGCGAAATGACACGGAGTGTTCCACACCAAAACCTACTGATTTTAACGCAACAACTATAGATGTCGAGATATTATTATTTCTGAATATTAAATGAAGGTACAGTTTATTTTAATACGTTGTTTACAGACGTGGGGACAACATCCGGAACTACCGGAAATGATAACTGCCATGAAGTATTTCCAGTATTTTTAATGTATGAATTACAGCCGTAAATGCAATAAATGAAAAGTTATGAAAGAGAATATGAGGAGAAGAGGCGTGTGGATGTAAGCAATGAATGTAAAATGTCGAAATCCTCTGTTTTACACGATGTCGGACATTGAAGACTGAGGCGGCCGGCCCCCTCCTCCACAGCATGAGAGGGTATAAAGCCAGCGGGTGAGCACAGCTGGCTCTCTCTCCTTCCTGCGCTGCAGCCCACTAAGGCAACACCGGTTATTGTCTGTTCTTCATTTTCTGTTTGTAACATTACCGCGCCATATTAATTAAAGTACCCATTTGAAACTTATGCCAGAGACTCCATTAGTCTCATTTATCCTAAGCTCCTCTCCTGGACGCAAGAATAACAAACAAAGCTATCACTTCCTTAAAAACGAACTAATTTAATAAAAATCACAGTTGTATTACACACAATGCACTATTTTTATAGAACAAAAATTCGTAACTAATGCACCATAATACATTCTGACGAAAAATAAAAATGATTATGAATACAAATAAAATAAAAGAAGCCTCTCGTGAGTTACTACAAATGTAAAAACGTTTTATAGAATAAAAGCTCACTGCTCGACGTTGTAGAAATGTGTGTGTACCACAACAAAGCAGCCTCATTCACTTTACAATGGGGTTGTTTGCGTGGTGCAGACACGTAAATGTAGCAAAAAGTCGTGGTGGAGTCACGCATTCTGGTGAGATCAGGTTGAGAATTTAAGATAGGGCAACAACAGACATGTTTTAATATCACATTTAACTTAGAGGATCCCTTTCTTTTGGAACCCCCAGACCAGCTTACCTGAGCCTCTGCATCCACTCAGATCTCGATAAGTAGATTGTACTGCAGGAGGCTTCCAGGTATCCATCACTGTGCCACCGACTATTGTAGAAATGTTCTAGTAAAGGATTAAACAGAATATATTTGTATGTATATTATTTATTTAACAGGGACATTGCACACTAAGAACCATTTCTGTAAATGTGCCAGAGTTAGCCAAGAGGCTCTTTTACATCTGTAGCCCCTGGACAGATGTTTTAACCTTAAACACACATTTAAAATAACAAGTAAACACAATCAGTAAAAACAAAGGTAACCTCAACACTGTAACAATGAATGAAAGTGTTCTCTTAGATGCCACTTCTGATATATTTCCTCGGATGTTAGGACATGAAGTAACAGTGAGAGCAGTGGTGAGCTCCTTCA
>CALSBZ010046926.1:213718-229951 GCA_943591055.1 Gobionotothen gibberifrons
TCAGACCTTCCATTGTGAATCTACATGAGTTTATATGCCTCAACCCCCAGACGGCCAGGCTTTATTTTTAGTTTGGGGTGTATAACTTTATATATCAATTTCACCACTTTTGCAGTAAAATATTTTTATACAACAATCCATTTCATGTATGGGAGGCCTTAGAGATGAGGAAAAAGTAAGTTGTGTTTTGTCCTAACTCCGGGAGCGGTATCTCGAAAACTAAAGCCCTTTTTGGCTGTTTGTCACAGGCCTATTACAAGGAACACTGGAAAGCAACACGAGAGCATCGCCAACCGCATTCTGATCTGACGTCAAACAAAAACGGTTGCTGAAAACATCATTCCATATTTACTCAACAACACATTATTTACGGCAGAATTTGTATCTAATTAAAAAAGTAATGGTTTATTGCATTAATGAAAGTCCGTTTTGCATTATTGTGTTTTGAGATAAGCAAGACGTGTAATAGGCCTACATCGCCCAAATACCCTATTATTGAATAGCAGGCGATGTGAAAACCCTCCTTAAGTATTTTGGTTTTATTCCGCAATTTCTAGGCCTACATACCATACATTTGTGTGCAATGATAATTGAGGGACAGTGTAGCCAGATTGGTCTTCCCCCCAAAAAAGCGTCTAGTGACATCTAGTGAGAGGAATAAGACATGTTTTCTCAATGTATTTCTCACAAAAGCAGTTTTTTCTTAATCACTTTTTGCATGACATGATTATTATCTAATATTTTTCAATATATTTTTCTTTGAACTTGGCCCTCAATGTATTGTAAACGGTAGATCATAGATGGATTTATTACAGTCATAACAGCAACAAAGTCTGGATTTAATTCACATTTTAGTCACATCATTTGATTAATTGATTGATCTCTGCATTTAAGAGAATTTAAATAAACGTCTTCAGAACACATAACCCGCTTTAGCTGATGAAAGAAACACGTTTTCTTAGGCTACATACAACTGTAGTGTGGTATCGCTACGTTTCTTTTTCATGATAAATATGCACAACATGCATTAACACTGGCACCATCGGAGTGTCATCGCGAGACCTGACCGCGGGATTTTCTCGGCGGTATCCAGGCATCTGCTGCCTCTCTCTGTGACAGCTAGCTTCAGTAGGCTAGCTTCAATAGCCTCAGTAGCTTCAGTAGGCTAGCTCAGAAGCTCCAGGAGCCTGTAAACACCAGCACAGACTACAGAGCACCGAGTGAGGGGACACGCTGCTGTCTCCTGACACTCTATCTGTGTGTGTCTCTGCAGCATAGCCCGAGGTAAGGACCTGTGTAACCTGTGTGTGTATCTGTGTGTGCTTATGTGTGTGTGTCTGCTTTTAGCCGGGGCTCTGCCTTTCCAGCTGTGAAGCTTCCAGAGCACGTTCAGTTATAGTTTAGCATATGCTAACACATGAATTATGTAATACATGTATATTTGCTTTGACTTCTGCTGTTAATATCAAAACCTATGAATATAATATAAAAATGTACTTAATAAATGAATGGTTAAGTGAATGAATGATCATACATACATCTCAGATCAGAAGAATCTGTGTTCAGTCAGCCTATATATATTTTAGATGGGTTTCTATCTATTTATCTATCTTTATTGTATAGAAGGGAATATCTTGCAATGTATTTTGGGGCTACAGTATTGCTGTTAAAGCTATCTAGTGTTGATTGGAGGCAAACATTATGAATATAATATTTTTTGAGAAAAGATCATATTCTTCAGTGTGATTTTCTGACCATCAATTTGATAATAGCACTTCCTATGTGTTCTGTGATCTTGGCTGTAAACAATGCATCTGAGTCCTTAGTGTATATAACATCAGTAACATGTAATGTTGGGCACACATCTGAAAGTCTTTCAGTGTGTGCTGTGAAAATGAAAATAACACAACGCTGCCTGTGTGGTATGTATGGTCCATCAACTCCAAGACCAGAAGCTATTTCATGTGTTCAGAAGGCTCTCTGAATAATACAAGAAGAGTTATGGAAAACACAATGCAATATTCTAAAAGTACAATATATTCAGCAAATGTTGCCCCTTCATTCAAATGTAGTCGTTGACCCCAACATTTAAAAGCGTGTTTAACATGCATAAGCTGATTTGCATCTGTATCTGGCTGTTTCTGATACGCAGGATTCAGCATATTGATTAGCTGCACCGGCTCAGTTTACAAAGTATTTGCTGTAATCTCATCACAGACATCACATTTCTTTAGTACATTCTTTTTAGTTTTCCCTTCCCTTTCCTCTGTGTGAGAGGAGACGTTCTTCAGGGTCTTGGTTGGTTTGCAGACTCGTAGCCCTCCCCATTATTCTGTCTCTTTTAACTGCATTTCTGCTCTGATTGAACGCCATTCTTTGCTACTTTTCACAAAACTGACAGGCTGCTCTGCGCAGGAAAATATGAGTTAGCAGGCTACCTTTTAAATCTAGTTTAGGGTCTAGCCAAAAGCAGCTGTTTCTCAATTTTCAAAACTCATGTAGTTGTTGAATTATCTGATATGAATTATATATATATTATTTTTGTGAGTGATTTTTGAAAGTAATGACGGTTTCATGCTTTTAAGGATTCAAGTTTCTTCTTTCTATTCAGATGTACCAGTTACTGGTAATTCATAGTGGTTATCAATGAACCTCCTCATACCTCACTGAACTGACAAGTGTGTCAAATTTAATTATAACATGTGTCAGTGGCCAAGTTTCACTTTTATTTTTGTTCATTAAAGAACATTTTAGTGAAGATTGTCTTTTTCATCTTCCGTTTCTAGTTGAAGCTCATAATAACCTTGTTTTAGGCCTATTACCTGTGAAAAGCTCAGACATTCTTGTCAGGATGTTAAGCTAGCGTTAGCTCAAGCAGCTACAGTGTAATTGTGTAATCATACTAATATCTATCCATAGTGTTCAGGATTTGTGTGACATTAATGCCAGTATCTGTCCCTGTCCACCTCTTGTTTTAGGGACGTGGGACCACGCAGACATCAATGTGTATAGACACTTTGTGTTTAGTAGGGGAAGTCAATTAAATATTTACAAGATGGAAATTAGGGATCTCAAACACAATTTCATCTATAAGGTAAACACTGGCCCAACAAATATTTTCTATATTATAGGAGCTTTGTGAAAAACCGTTTATCACACATTTTGGCAACATTTGTATGAACTAATTGTATTTTAAATGCTGCTTAATTCAATTTGCCCACTCCAGTCGGACGGTTACGACTATGTGGAGTAATAACATTATTAGATCAAACACCACTCTGTAAGGAGGGTCACTTATTAATTCTTCATTGTCAACAACAGCTGCTATCACAAGCGACTGATACATTCAGTTCCGAGTGGAGAGCCAATGAGCAAGCTCAGACAGCATATGTCAGCAAATGTGTACATGAAATAGGATTTAGCAATTGCAAATTTCTCAGCCAGTACTAGGGCTTTAGATTTTAAATCGAAATCGCGATTTGAAATGGTGCGATTATTTATTTATTTTATACTTTTTTTTGGTTCTTCTTGTGTGTCAGTCATCCACACCAATCAGAAGTGCTGTGCTCCACATGTACCAGCCATTGTTAACCAATCAGAAGTGGCCCATGATAGGTGATAGACAGATTGATCCAATCACCTGCCAAGTATTTGTGAAAGTGCCTGCCCTTTCCAAATGGCTTCCAATGGAGCTTTCCTAGATGGGTCAGGTTAGTGATGCTCCATCACATTTCTGTTACAGGGAGAATCTTAAACTGAAGCTTGACTTTAAAGCAACCCAACGGAAGATTCATGTAAGTTTAGTTCTTTCACTCGTTGCTCGGGCTGCGGGGGCACGTTGATGCGACCTTCCTAGCCGGCGATATGGCCGCATTTTACAATAAACTTCCGTTGGGTCGCTTAAAAACAAATATCGCAAATCGCTATCGCAATATCTGTCAGAAAAATCGCAATTAGATTATTTCCCCAAATCGTGCAGCCCTAGCCAGTACCGATGCCTTGGGCCATAATGGTGCTCTGACGGCTGAACTGAATCAGTTAAAGTCTGTTGGTGTTCTAATCCTTCAAAATTACAGATGGCCTTCAGATTGTGTCCATCATTATTTGATGATGACAAAGGATGGAACTGTTACACTGGAGACATCTAGACACGAGTACTTAAGAGCACATACTCAGGAATAGAATATGGATATGAGACCATTACCCAGTGTTGGCATTGCTCTGAAAGTCAACATAGTGAACATGTGTTTATGCTGTATTTGGAACTGCTCTGACCACTTCTCTTCTTGGGCTGTGTCTTGGCTCGCTACTTCACGCTGCTGATGAAATACAAAGCTCCGTGTCTGCAAGGTCACTTTAAATAACTACAGAGAGCGGTGTCAGTGAGTGCTCTGTGAAGTGTTTCTGAACAGCTCGCATGTCCACGGCTCAGTTGTAGACGGTTATATTTGCTGTCTTGCAGCTGCTTTGACAATAGATGATACAGATCCTCTACCTGCTTATAAAGATGAATGTGCTCTGGTCAGCCCGAAACTGAGCAGCATCGTCATTTTTAACTTTTCTAAGTCAATGCTCGCATCATTCTGTTTCCAGTTGCCCTTGGTGTGGGCATCTCTTGACAGCTCTTTATGTATTTTAAGCTGTATTTTGTGTCTTTTCAGTTGACTTTGTTCTCTGCAGCAGCTGAGTAGTGCTGCATCAGGGTTTCCCACAGAATTAGATTCTCCCGGCAAGAAAAGCCAAAGGCCCCTTAACCTATTTGGGTGGTCCACGCATCCACCCCCCCCCTCAAATAAGAAAATACATGCGAGTTCATGGCTACTGTAGACAACGTTCCTGTTGCTCTGTGTTGCGATGTTAATGATTGAAACACACCAGAGTTGAGGATCTGTGGGGTTTATTCTCCCAAAAATATCATTTACAATTTGGGCATTTAGCTGACGCCTCATTCCAAAGCGACTTACAATGACCAATTACAGGGACATTCTCCCTGGAGTAACTGAGGACTAAGTGCCTTACTCAAGGGCACACTAGTGGTGGTGTTCCAGGCAGGATTTGAACTCGCAACCTTCTGATCATCAGCCCACCTCACTATCCATTAGACCACAAAAAAAAAAAGAATCATTATTATTATTATTGTTTTGTTTTTTATGAGATCCATTTGTGGCAGACGATATTTAATTGTGGCGGCCCGCCACAAATAAATCAATGTATGGGAAACACTGTGCATTTAATGTGTGCATGCCCATGAGGCACCTGAGTGTCTTCACAGAGTGATCCTGTTGCTTGTGACATATTGTACTTGTTGGGATGTTAAAAATAGTCCAGGGATTCTGCTCTGCTCCTGCAGAACAAAAGCAGCATGCAAAACAAACACAGCAGAGGAAAGAGAAATGGAGAGAACTAGGGCTGCACGGTTTTAAAAAAAAATCCGCAGCATCACTGTTTCTTAGGGTCAAGAACAATACACTCACAACCTAACATGAAAGCATTTAGTTTATTTAATAAAAGAGCACATGTTCAATGTGAAAAAATTATAATTTTTTTTCTTTTTTTTTTTAACACCTGGAATTTCAGGGAGGGCGCGGGGCTCCGTTGGCGGGGCGCAGCGCCCTGCCAAGACAATGGTAGGGGAAACACTGATATATATTATAGCATAACAATTTATAGCATAACAATTTATTCACATAAGATACATTCATACTTTTTTTTTTTTAATATTGCGTTTTTTTTACTATATTCAACCGGATGAAGGATTTTAGTCACGGACGTCTGGATCTTAACTGGTTGACTCATCATACCTTAAGTCATGATCTAACATGTCATGATAATGCAGGTTGCTTACCCTCAAATAAGGGGGTTCATCTGTAAATGAAGAAGAGTGGTGTCAAGAAGGGATCCAAGAGATTAAACGTATTGCATTAAACTATAGGAAGCTTCATTATCACATTAGGGAATTAACATACGTGACAAAATAGGTCATTTAACTTTTTATTCCACAATTAAAACCTTTTTTGTGCAAATAGCAGCAAAGTAGTGGACATCTTTTAAACAACATTATAAAAATAAAATGAAGAACAGCTATACACCAGCTCCTTTATGCCGTTTTGAACCTTTCTCATATGGTGTAACACCGGCAAAGGCATCTGAAATAGTTTGTTGCTGTGCATGCAGACTCAGAGCCTGCATGTCACTCCACTCAAGGACCCCTGACATGAGAGCCGCGCAGGTTTTCCTTTTGTAGCAAGCAGCAAAATAATTGTAACATGACGTGTTTGAGTTAATTTACCTACTAAATATCGAACGCCCTAAAAAAAAAAAAAATTTAATTTTTTTTTAATAATTTTTTTTTTTTTTTAAATTAAAAACCGCACATGCGCATATCGCGGTTATCGCCATGACACGGTATATCGTTCAGCCCTAGAGAGAACTTGACAACTCAGCAACATCAGATATCAGAAAGTGGTTTATTGCCAAGTAGGTTTACACATACAAGAGTTTGAATCCATAATCCCAGTATGACATGTTTTATTCTTGTTATGGTTGTGTGTGTTCTCTGTGTTGCCCTCTTATTCTGTTGCTGCTATAACACGTGTACTTCCCTACCGGGATCAATAAAAGCCTATCTTATCTTATAATGTAAAAAGAAAAGGATGCTAAAATAAATGATTAAAGACTAATACGTTTGTGTGCATGTAAATGGTCTGCAAAGGCAAACATCGAAAGGTTCCCTCCAGAGGGAGTTTCTCTCCCACACATTCTACAAAGTGTACACAATAAAGGTGAGTAACAGGAACAAGTCAGAGCCCTAAGAGTTGGAAAGTGACCCCAGAGAGACAGCTGAATCCTGGCCACCCTATTGGCCACCCCAAACACCCTCACCAAGGGGGCCCAAACCATTTTAGAACATTAAGAAAAAAATGTTTAAGTAACCTTTCATCATTAATCAAGAATTAACATTAATAGGACGTTATATCGATAATGTAATCACTAAACTTACAATTAATTTTACTTATTTTCTTCCAAAAGTTAATTATCCAAAGCTTCTGTACACCCCCTTCTATTTACATGTAGTGGTTTGGTCCTGCCTCTAAAGCGGAGCAGCACCGCCGGCACTTTCTAGTAGTGATGGGATTTATGGCTCTTTGAAGGGAGCCGGATCTTATGGCTCCGTTCCTTTCAAAGAGCCGTTCAAAAGAGCCGTTCAAAAGAGCCGTTTTTTAAAAAGGGGGCGGGGTTACTAGGTTTATCTGCGAAATAATCACCAGGATAATGATTGACTGTATTGCCAGACCTAATGTCAATAATCTGCATTGTAAACATGACACAAGGTGGCGCCATATCCATGTCATTCATGTCAGTGAATGTACTTTGAATGTACCCTCTGTATGTGTTAAGTAAGTAAAGTTGCCTTGCCTTGAATGAAATTCATGCAACTCTTAATATTAGATACTGTGTTTTTAAGTGGCGATGGAGATTATTTGTTGACCCTGCTTTAAAGGATATTTTGCCTTTACAAATGGTGCTTTATCACTGCCTGGGTTTTGGTTGAAGTGCATTTAACTGCGTTTTCGCGTTTGGCTCATTTTCCATCCGAAAAACACGTTGTCTACCTGTCCTGTACCACTTGTTATGACTGACTTCTCTCTCGCGTATTCCGTTAAGCGTAGTCCATTGTAAATAATAATTGTTACGTTTTTTTTACTAAGCTGACATTAAGTACTGTTAATATCTATAAAGAAAATGCAGAGGTTTTTAATGTCACTACTCTTTTAGCTGACATTTAACAAATGCTGGTAGATTTTTAGCAGCTATTCTTACTAAATCAGTTGTCCCTCCCCCTGGTGCCAGGACCAACAGATCCATCTCTAGACTCAGCAGCCCTGTCCCCCCATAAGTGTTATATTTTCACAGCTCGGTGTCAGTAAATAGTGTGCGGTTAGTATTGGACTACAAGATAGATGCAAGCCTGTACAGGTAGTAGGAGTTATTTAAAGCATAAATGAGGCGTGTGGCGCAGTGGATAGAGCCTTGGTGTTGGGATCAGGGCAGGTTCAAACCTCACTGCAGTCAGCATGTCATTGTGTCCCTGGTGATGTGTGTGTGTCTCTGTATTCCTGATGATACACTGAGAGAATGAGCTCATAGTGCTGCTGATCATCATAAGCTAAACAGTCTGTATATTGCATTACATTTGTATAATGTAAGCTTCGTTGTTACTTTGCCTGCGGGAATACGAAAATGGTTAGATATACTGAATATAATTTGATCTATTCCACCACTTAATCCCAAATAATGTAGAGGTGTCTTGTAGGTGCCTTAAATAACCCCTTATTTTCTAGTGAGATGTATTTTTATTAGGGATGCACGATATTGGTTTTTTGAAACCGATACCGATAACTTCCTGCTTCTCAAGACCGATAACGATACCGATAACCGATAATAATATTATATATATATATATATTAAATGTACCTGTAGTTTTTGCACACCTGGTGGTAAAAAAAAGACTATTAGTGAGCAAATGACATGAGCATTACTACTATGAACAAAACAAAGCCAAGAACAGTTTTGACTCTTCAAAGTGACCATATTTATTTTCCCAAATAAACATAATTGAGTCAATCAGTCAATGTTTGTAGTCTTTGTCCAGCCACTGCGCCGTCAGACCTAGCATGCTAACGGGGCTAACATCACTGGTCCATATGTCCGTGGTGAAACTTATGTCCCGTATATCGTTATAATAATAATAATAATAGATTTATTTTGTTAGCGCTTTTACAGGTGCTCAAAGACGCTTTACAGATATAGTAAAGAGAAAAGAAAAGAAAGGAAGGTTATCGATCAGAGTATGAAGGAGTGTGCATTGCATTTGTTAATACAAATAGCAAGCAAACTATCTAACTCTGAAACTTTAAAATAGTCCCATACTACCGACGACATGTTTGTTTACTGTCCTGGTTTCACGGCTGCACACCATTTACGTCACAGCCAGGCATGAGTTAGGGAGCGCTGGATTTGTGAAAAACTCCCCTCTTCCTAAACCACTAATACCACAGTACTGGCAAACGGGAGGAGCCGAGTGAAAAACAAGCGCCCCTCATCCCAATCCACCCACACCGCAGTATTTTTTTCTTTTTTTTAACCAAAAATTATATTGTATATTATCGGGGCTATTAATACTGTTATCGGGTTTATCGGGATGACGTCATAATTCCTATTATCGGACCGATAATTATCGGGCCGATAATTATCGTGCACCACTAATTTTTATGTTCATATAATAGTGATTTCAATGCCACCCCAACATGAGCACTGGTTCCATCCTGGCCACCCCACTGAAAATGTCCTGGCTCCGCCACTGCAGAGAGATGGAAAGCAGTTGATTGGCATGTCTGTGGGCATAGTATAAAGTAAGTAATAAATGAAGACTTTGCTGTAAGTTAACAGCTAGCCATCAGATGGGTTTGAAGCATGCTAGTTGCCCTGGGTTTGCAGGCAGCTGCTCTCCGTTAACTCTTGGTCTGATTTAGTGTCCCTCAATGACTCACTTGTTCTCTCAGTATGCAGATGAGTAGAGTTGTGTAGAAATACTCTGGTTCTTCTCTCTGTGCCTCCTCGCAACTTGTCATGACATTTTCAGGAAGGGTGACAGGGTAAGGTTAGCAAAATGTCTAATTTGTCTGCCGAAGCTAACAACCTCTAGTTGTGAGCGGAAATCTGCTCTCATAAATCACTATGTGCTATCGCTTACATAAAGAGCACTGCAGCATCATAGGCTTGCTATTGTTTATTATTTAAATATTTTGTTTCTCCTGCACTGATAATCACGTGGTTATTTTCATGAATTTTTGTTTGTTTGTTAATCCTAACTTTACGTTCTTTCTTATTTTTCCTCCCTAGCTTTCTCCTCACCTATACTATCGTGTTCCCCCAATGGTCAACCCCTGCTCCACCGTCTTCTGCCTTCTTTTCTTCCTTTCCTAACTTGTCGTTGGCGGATGTCTCGTCACTTCCCTCTGAGGTCGGGGGCCAGTTGGAGTGGTGAGGTGGGTGTGCAGCAGCAGTGATGCGGGCTTCAGTGGCAGGCTGCAAGATGAGCATTGGTGCACTCCTTAACGGGTTGCTGGTCTCTGTAGTCGCAGCTCTTCTTTGGAAGTACTCCAAGCTGAGTGAGCATGCCGCCCTGCTTGAGGAAGAGCTGCACATGACCCAGCAGTCCCAGGAGGTCTCTCAGGCCCACATCGACTACCATGTTGCCCTTCAGGCTCTTCAGGAACACGGCACCCGCATGGTCTGCACCGGAAAGATGCACACCGACCGCATCTGCCGCTTTGACTACCTCTGCTACTGCTCTGAGGCGGAGGAGTTTGTGTTCTTCCACTCCAATTCCTCTGTCATGTTGCCAAACCTGGGCTCCAGGCGCTTCCAGCCGGCCCTTCTGGACTTGTCCTCAGTGGAGGATCACAACACCCAGTACTTCAACTTCTTAGAGCTCCCAGCTGCTGCTTTAAAGTTTATGCCTAAACCGGTGTTCGTACCGGATGTGACACTTATTCTAAACAGATTCAATCCAGATAACCTAATGCATGTGTTTCACGATGACCTGATTCCTGCCTTCTACACTATGATGCAGTACTCAGACTTAGATGATGAGGCGCGTTTGGTTTTTATGGAGGGCTGGGGTGAAGGCCCGCACTTTGACCTCTACCGACTTCTAAGCAGCAAGCAGCCACTGCTCAAAGAACAGCTCAAGAACTTTGGCAAGCTCATGTGTTTCACTAAATCCTACGTGGGCTTGTCCAAGATGACCACCTGGTACCAGTACGGGTTTGTTCAGCCGCAGGGGCCCAAAGCCAACATGTTGGTGTCAGGAAATGAGATCCGGCAGTTCGCGAGGGTTCTGATGGACAAAATGAACATCACAAGGGTAGAGGAAAAGGATGGAGGGAGTTCTGAAGATGAGAAAGGGAAAAAGGATGAATACATTGTACTGTTTAGTCGTTCAACAACACGGCTGATACTGAACGAGGCGGAGCTGATCATGGCGCTGGCCCAGGAGTTCCAGATGAGAGTGGTCACAGTATCCCTAGAGGAACAGTCCTTCCCCAGTACCGTCCAGGTGATCAGTGGGGCTTCCATGTTGATCAGTATGCATGGAGCTCAGCTCATCACCTCACTCTTCCTCCCTAGAGGAGCTGTTGTGGTGGAGTTGTTCCCTTTTGCTGTTAACCCTGAACAGTACACCCCGTATAAAACCCTTGCCACCCTTCCAGGCATGGATCTTCACTATGTCTCTTGGAGGAACACCAAGGAGGAGAACACCATCACCCACCCAGATAAACCTTGGGATCAAGGGGGCATTACTCACTTGGAGAAGGAGGAGCAAGAGCGAATCCTGGCGAGCAAAGATGTGCCCAGGCACCTGTGCTGTCGCAACCCGGAGTGGCTCTTCCGGATCTACCAGGACACTTTGGTGGACATCCCTTCCTTCTTGGAAGTCCTTAAAGAGGGAATGAAGACAAAGCCCAGTGTGAGAAGATCCAAACCGGCCAGCACAGTTCATCCGGGCCGGGTCAGAGAACCCCAGTGTCAGACCTCGGTACAAACCACTAATGAGGCTAAACTCACGGTCTCCTGGCAGATCCCGTGGAATCTGAAATACCTGAAAGTGAGAGAGTTGAAGTACGAGGTGTGGATCCAGGAGCAGGGAGAGAACACCTACATGCCTTACATCCTTCCGCAGCAGAACTACACGTTTTCAGAGAACATCAAGCCCTTCACCACCTACCTGGTGTGGGTCAGGTGTATCTTCAACAAGAACCTCCTGGGCCCCTTTGCAGATGTTCTTATGTGTAGGACCTAGTGCAAACACCTTGCCGATGTGTTGCTGTTTAGTTTATAGGTTGAGTCATGCTTGTGCCGCACAGTCACATTTGAACATTGTCCAGTGGGGGTTGGCTAGACCTGGCTGCTGAACGGTAATGTTTCCCTGGCTAGCACAGGCAACAAGAAGACTTGAACCACAGGGTCACAACTCCATGGCAACAGCCGTTCATAAAAGTATATTTTCTGTACCAGTGAAAGAAAGAAAAACCATGTCAATACTAAACATAACAGAAGTCAAATGAGCAGATTTATTTATGTGCAAATAATATAGAACATGTTTTTTAGTATTAGTCAAAACACTGGTTCTTGACCTTTTTACAGTATGCAATAGAGCTTTTCTCTAGAGAGCGAGGATAGCAAGATTTTGTTATGTTTTCTGACTTGTCCAGTGTCTACTGTGTGTGTGATGCCTGTGTGGCTTAGTGTACCTACCAGTTGTTTGATTGCTTACACCATTATTTGCAGAACCTAGCCGAAACCAAAGCAACATTCAGCATCGTTCAGGCCATATGACATGTTCTAGACTGCTCATACTTGCTAAGATACATACAGTTTTCAACTTGGTATCTAAAGAAATTGTGAAGGATTGTGTGTTTTAAAAAAAATCAAAGCTCAACAAAAGTTTATAATGTTTTGACCCTGTGTAATTGTAAGGAGCATTTTGTGAGGAAAGCTCCTGTTCTTTAACTACACTATATTTTTAAATGTTACAATAGCACACACGTTTTGGTCTTTCCAAAGTATTATGCCACAAATATTGAAGTCAGTTCTCCTGAACAAATGATGTGCAAAAAGTGGCTTTCTTTAAAGAAACCCTATCATGCTTTTTGGATTTTTCCTTAAGTGTGTTTCTATAGGTTTGTGTGCATGTAAATGGTCTGCAAAGGCTAAAATCCCTGTGTTCCCTTCAGAGGGAGTTTCTCTCCCACACACTCTGCCTGAAACATCTCCATTGGACTCCTTTGTTCTGTAACATAGTGACAACACTATGTAACACTTGTGATTCTATTGGCTAGCGCTCCAGTACATTGTGCTAAGGGGCAGGACATCTCTAAATGGTTGGCTAATCACAACAGAGCTGGCCAGCTAACCAATCAGAGCAGACTGAGGTCTGGTTTCAGACAGAGGGTGAAAAGAGGTGCTGCAGCACATGAGAAACATAAATACCTTTTTGAACATTAAAGCATGGAGACATGTCACAGTAGAGGCACACAAGACTAATATGAACCTGACAATGAGCATGATAGGGCCCCTTTACTAATTGGCATTCATTACAACAGTGTTAGTTTATTTTTGAGAGAAAATCCATATCACCAGGCTATAAATACAGATTTTCTATTAAAACAGTTAAGGTATGTTGCTGCGTGGGGTTTTACTGACATTTGAATTACAATCCTAATTGTCTGTTTGCTTTCCTCAAAGGTTTCCTAGCTGTTATGGAAAGTACTACATTTTAGATAAAAACAGCAGACATCCAAAGGTGGCTTTTGTAGTTGTTATTTCATTCTTCTCATGAAGTGTTGATAGCTAGACTGCAAAAAGGTGTTGAATTGGACGTGTTAGTATGTGTTAGCTGTAGCAAGAGACGGTTTATGGAATGCCACAAGTTCAACGAAACACTGCCACCAGCATTGTGTGTAATGTGCCATTGTTAGGGCTATGTCATGTACTTATTTTGGACTTCTAAACAGTACATTATTATATTTGTCATGTTTGATTGCTGGCTGAAGATCATTTCCTTTACCTAAATCTGCATTTTCAGATTTTGATTAATTTATATATTTTTCTGAGTTTTCAGCTGCAGATGCACGTTTACAATTATTGTTGAGCCATTGTTGTGTGTGCAGGATGTGATGTTTTGATATATGTATGTGTTTGTACTGTTAGTTAGATTAGCGTTAGCCCCTGTGCCCCCTCAGCAGACACAGCATATGTATGTGCTAAGTGAAATGAGAGTACACTTTTCTGTTTTCTACATTAGCAGCTAGTTTCTTTTTCAGTAACTGTGATTGAATAAAGAATCTTATTTCTTACAGTATCTGTTTTGTTTAACCAGTTTCTAACAAAAAACAATTGTATAAATCCTTAACCCTAGATCATTGATAAATAAGAGGCCGAAATGCGCATGATCAAAAAAACTGTTCTTGTATAAGTCAAATAGTCAAAAGTATTCCAGCCTTACACCGAATGACTTACAAAGATATGACTGTCGCAGACACGTTTCCAATGTCGAAACAACATCGTGAGAATTTTGAACAATGCATGAGTTCCCAATGAGTACGTGTCAGTATACACAAAATGAAAGTGTAGTGAGGACCATACAGAAAGAAATGGAAATGATGGTCAGAAGACAAACACATTTTTTTAATATAAATGATTGTGTGACGACCAATTAATGATGCCGTAGAACATGAGTGATAAATATCTGCTATAACAAAAGACGATGTGACAATGCTATGGTAGGCCAAAGCCTAATTAACAATTGCAGGAACACTAATGACAAGGTCTGCTATTACTAGAAAATGTTGAATAATGACAGAAGATTAGACTGGACCAAAAATAGTCAATAATGATTATATTGACAACCATTATGCAGAACACCACGACTCATTTTATGCAATATTTCTCAGGAGGTTTTCAAACACCAATATTGGCACAAATGTGTAGTCCATGGATGTTTAAAGAGAACTGGATACAGTGTCCGAGGCAGGGCTCTGTTCATTCCGATGAAAGTTGCTCACTGGTGCATGAAGCCAAAATGGCCTGACTCTCAAGAACAAAAATACCCAGATCTTTCCAGGATCTTCAGCTAAGTCAAATGAATGGAAAAGGAAAAAAACTCTAGATTCAGCTTTGAGCGCATTTTGCAACTTTTAGGACCTGTTGATTTAAACTTTAAATTCAATAAGTGTTAGTACTGTGAATTTGATGGACCTTTAAAAAACATTATAAACTGATTGACAGACGTCTCTCCCAATGTAAGTTGATAGGAAATAGTCTTTCTAAGCCCAATGACGTCACGGACTGACACGGAAGTTCTAGCAACACCATTGACCACTACAGAAATGTGATTCAACGACTGGAGCTCTTCCTGGGGGTTTGGTGTAGGCAGATGATGACCAATGTCCCAGTTGTTGACAGGATGTAGATACAATGCCTTGATTGACAGCAAAAGAGCGGCACCTGCACCAGAGGATGCCCAGAATATGCCAGGGTGACTTAAACTGCCAGTCATCGCGATTCCCGGAAGTTGACTGAAGAAGGAGAGGCTGCGAATGAGCAGCGAGGCCCAGGTGAAGCTGAATTCAACGTTGGGTAATGTGGTGCCACATTCCAAACGGATGGGATGTCCACTCTCCGAGAAGATCTTATTTGCAAGAAAAACACCAATATCAGCACAAATGTGTAGGCCATGAATAGAACTGGATACAGTGTCGGAGGCGGGGCTCTTAAGAACAAAAATGGCCGGCAGTCTGGGAAATAATAGTAATTGTGAGATCATTCCGGGCATCAGTAATGTTTTTCAAGAGGGGCTGGAAAGCGCCTGATGTTTGCCTCTGAAAGAAACAGAAACAAACCAAAAACAAACTTTGGTTACTTGCTTGAATTAGCACATTATATAGTTTGAGGGAAAATATATTAGAATAGACAAACCTGCAGTTTTTCTCCTTCCTCCCACACCTCCCTCTTCTTCATCAGTACAAGTGAAGCCTACACCTTCTTTGGTAGCAATGACCAACAGTATATGTATACGTTTCAGGTGGGTTACTTCAGTGAGCTTTGTATTCAGCGCCACCCCTTCAGAAGAGAGCTTGGTCTGTCTCGTGGGTTTCTGGATGTTCACAGAAACACCGTGCTGCTGTGAGGAAGGCTGTGAGGAAGGCTGTGAGGTTAATCTGTGTGTGTTTGAAGTCAGGGACTGCCTCATTGACTCATCAATCCCCTCGCCTCTCTCTGTCTCTGTTGCTTACACACACATCAGTGCTTTGAACAGACTCGAGTCCCCCTGTAGTTTTTCTTTGCCCCTCTTTGATCCATGTTAAAAGGTTAAGTTGGCTGTGGGGGATCGGGGTGCGTAAAGTTCATGTTAGAGCTCACACAGATAAGGCAGTGCCTCATACTACAGAAACAAGGTCATGATTAATATACATTTTTAAATCTGATGGATATAATTGTTTTAATATTTGAAGCCGGGTACAGGCAGATGGAGACAGTTTGTCCTTATTTCCCCAGCAACCATTTGCACAGCTCTATAGAAGTGACAGAAAACACAGATGCCCCTGCTCATCACTGCTGTGAGAGGGACCTATAGTGGTGGCACTGGTGGCACACTGCTCATCACTG
>CALSBZ010046926.1:261260-280139 GCA_943591055.1 Gobionotothen gibberifrons
ATGATGACCCTGAAGGAGAGATGCAGGCAGAGCTCAGTGCTCAGTGTAGACACATGTTCACTGCTCTGATCAGAGAAAACCAGATACAGACTTCTGTTAAGTTTAAGTTGCTGTTAACCTGAAGTAACTGAATTGTAATGTTGCTGCATTGAATAGTGGGCTGAAGCTGGCATCTAAATCATTTGCAGAGAAAATAATACAATCATGTTTTTTAGGTAGCATAATATCATAGCATTCTTATATGAATCCTTTTGTGACTTGATGAGAAGATTAAATGGTATGTAGGAAAGAGTGTTCAAATAGAGGACTGCATTGAGGGCTGTGGTTGTGTTTAACAAAGTGGTGCTGTGTGACTGTCAGTCAATATGGAATGAGCTTTGGTGGTTACTTTGCCAATATGTGGAATACACTACTAGCGGATGTATATGGATAGCTCCTGTTACCTTTTTCATTGAATTGAGTGCTGTAGTTAACTAAATGGGATTTCATATTATTTAGTTTTTCAGAATTAACAAAAACAACACAGCAGCTTGAACAGATATCACTATAGGTAGATATTAATAAGAATGAAATTACACATTTACATTTATTTAAATGTACAGTTCTGTTTCATATGGGTGTTTCCATAGATCTAGTCTCTTTATTTTCCCCTCAAAATGCACCAGATTGATGCATTTAACTGCAAAAGAAGAAAAAAAAATCTTCCCTGTTCACATGGATAGGTTGACAAATACATAAGCACGCTTTTTTTTAACAGTAACCTATGTCCATATGTTTCTATTTGGGTGGTAGATTTAAACTGTAGGGCTATCACTACGGGCAGCAACGCTGTAAATATTGACGATACATCCAGCAAAACGCCCCCAAAAAAAGTGGCCTGGCTGGGTGTATAATTCCCGGCCTGACTTATTGTCCCAGTCCGGCCCTGCATGTTACAGTAGTAGTAGTAATACTAATATGAAACATGACAATTAGCATAATAGGGCCCCTTTAAATGCTCATTCTTTAAAGGAAGGCTCCACTCATTAGATATTTAATCAAAACTTCAGTATTTAGTGAAACATTATGTTTAAACCATACCCTGAAGAAATCAGCGATATTCCCCGGTAAATAATGATTTTATAGCTCTTTTTTATCAAAACCTGTATATTCCGTCAGGCAGCTGCCATTTTGGCCATTTTCAGTAGTCACGTGATCCGAAAAACTAGGTTGTGGCGTCATCTATGCGTTCACTTTGTAAACACACCCTTGTGACAGTCGCAGTTTGATATCAGTGTTTCTTATAAACTGTAGGGGCAGGGGAAAAGGTTAAGGCAGGTACTTTAGATTCAAATGAAAATCTATGATGCATCCTCGCAACTACAGTCATTAAATGTCCACTTTTGTGTAAGGTTTGGGGGTGTGGTTCTGCAAGCCTCATTTGCAGATTCACCTGTCGCAGCGCGCCCAGAGGCTTTTTAGTGGGCGCGTCACGGGGATGCCAGGGGTGGTTCTCACGGGAGGAGGAAGCAGGTGTGCGGGTATTCAGCGGGATATTCAAGTTTTCCTCAGCATGTCTATATATGTAAAATGCAACGGGGAAAGTAACTGAAAGTAACCGTGTGGATATTGCATCGACCAACCTGGAAGCACGTCTCCCTGGAGAGGACGCGCACAGAGAGAAAGAGAGATTCTCTCCAACGCAGGGTGAGATCGCTCCTTTGTGCCACATCGTGAGTGGACTTTTTGTTAGGTTTTGTTTGTTTTGTTTGGCTCAAACTGTGAATACAGTACACTTGAATAACGCAGAAAACCTGTCTTTGTTTATTTTTTGAATGTATGCATATAGCCTGTAGTTAATACATTTCCGTGGGGACTATTTTGGGGAAAGAGCAAATTATAGATATGATCAGCTCACTGATCCAGTAATGAGTGACCCGACAGTGAATAATACATATATTTATAACTAGTTTAGCTTGTTCCAGAGGTAGATAAAATAGCAAAGTGTAGGTCTAACTCTTGTGTGTTTCGCTCCACTCACCGGTCCGGCGGGCGGAGCTGCAGGATTTCTGCTTCACACACACGTTGCATTCCGCTATTTTACTGTCTTTTTCGGACACCTTAAAATAATGCCACTGCATCCCCATTAAGTAATGGTTGATTAATAAATCCCATTTTATGTTTCATCATACTCTCAGAGTAGTCGTCCGGAAACTTGAAATGTTCGCTGCATACATGCGCCTGTGGATCTTTCGGTTCGGGCCGAGCACATTTCACTGGCCTCTGCCTCCGAACGTACTTCCTACGCTTACCCGTTGGCCATAGATGGAACCGAGCATTCCGTGGATTGTTCCTATCCGAATTGTGGCAATGTTTCGCGATACAATGAGGCATATTTAAATATAATTGTGAGAGTAACTACAGTAAACAACATGAACAAAGCACATACGTCAATTTGTCCTCGACACCAAACGCATAGGTCACGTCACGTCCGGTAAAATAAGTCATGTGACTCGTCAAAATGGTGCCGCCCACAGGGTTGATGTTATTTCGATAATTAATCAGCTTAAAATCACTGATAACGTCATCGGATTAAAAAAAAAAAAAAAAAAGACTGGCAGAGACCGGTCTGTTTTATCGGATGATAACATTTTTTAAATGCGTGTCATGAGGATTCCCTCCCTTTAAGCTTTAACTCCAGTTAGGGTTGTTTTTGTGGTTTCATTTTGAAATCCCGTTAGTGTTGTTGTGGCAGCCATTATCAATGTTAATCACCATTCAACCTGCTAAAGGCCCATTGGTTTGTGTTCAGAGCAATTTGCAGGCTGGCAGGCGTGGCGATCACAGCTGTAGCCAACTTGGTGATCAAGCCTGTGTCCTTATAAACCATCATGTTCCTGAAGCACCAGCCATGCCAAAGCAAGACAAGGAGTTTCGTAGACAGCAATCTATCACATAACCATTTTAACTAGAACTAAACAAATATGACCCGTTATGCAGACATCCAGTTGAACTCTTCTGCTCCACTTCAATGTGCTCGGTCACGCCAGCATTATCTGCTTACAGAAACCTAGCTCCTTCAGCTTACTTTGAATTGACTGATTTGCTGGACTAAACTTCAGTCAAACATGCGTGTCTGTATAATCCAATTCAATTATCATACATTTACTTACCCAGTTGTTCCAGTATGTCTCCCCTCCTCCATAGCTCTTGGTGATCTACTGTATGTAGACTCTGTCCTCTTTTCTCACTACCCCAAATCCCTTTCATTTGAACATGCCACTGTTCTGTGTAGTACTGCTGTCACTGTGCGAGTCATGTTGTGTGTGTGGTCTTCTGTGCACACATGTGGGTACTGAGCGTGGTACAGAGCTTACCTGTAATAAGAAGTCGAAGAGAGCCAGTCTCCCCCACTCTGGGTGGTCTACTCCCACACAGGGCGCTGTCTTCAGGTTAGCTTCACTCCCACAGTGGGCCTGCAGCAGCTTCTGGTACCTGGCCCATCTGAGCGGTACTGAGTTCTGGTCATTGTCTTTATCAGCCAGGTGTTTAATGTCTGGATCCCACCACACTACAGGTCTGGGTGTGCCGCTGATATATCGGTATGGTAAAATGTCACTGTGGAAAGTCCTCAGCACAGCAGGGAGACTCCTGTTGAGTCCCAGCACCCGGTCCAGGTGGAAGGAGAACACTTCAAACCAGTCATCAGTGCGTTTGACCAGGGAGCAGAGCCCCTGCTGGCAGCGCTCACTGTGGGTCTCTGCATGGCTTTGGGAAGGCGGATCACTCTTCTGTGACGGAGAAACACACTTTTACAACTCTTTACATTTCGTTTTTATTTATAAAACACCTTTTTGTTTTAGACACCTAGCCCAATAGCTGGTGCCTCAGGTAAAAGCTAAGAATATGTTCGTTGGATTGGCCTCACTTTGTAGATACAATTTGTATATGTAAGTAAAACAAAGCCAGCTGTTAAAGGGAAATATTGCCTGATATTATGTGGATAATACTGAAGTGTGCGTTATATTGACAATGACAGCTGATGATTCCAGGCAGTGGAAGCTCCTCGCCCTCAACTGTAATACTCTGGCCGTTTCTAAATGTCGAGTAAACCTGCTGCAGAGCCACTATTTCAAGTATACTACGTCATCGAGTGGCGCCGAAGGACTGTTTGAATGCATGTTAAATGCCCAGCATTCGGCGCCACTCGATGACGTAGTATACTTGAAATAGTGGCTCTGCAGCAGGTTTTCTCGACATTGAGAAACGGCCCCTGTCACGGTCCAACCCATGTCTCTGACTCCTAATGTTTTCCATAGACCCAATTCCAAACCCGGAATTATATACCCGGGTCTAGTCTAGAAAACTGTAAAAGTGTTGATTTAATTGTTACGTTTTGTATGTTTACAGGTGCAAAAACCAGGCAGCTTCCAAACATCAGATTTTCAGATTCTTCAATCAGATGTGTGACTAGTCACAGTTCACTCCGTCACAAAGTGGAATTAGGCCTTAGTTTCCCCTTTTCCCTGAGTGTGCCGTGGGTTTGGCTTTCCTTGCAGGCAGCAGGCTGATTGCGGGCCCCTTTCAGACATGCTCAGCTGTCCATCATCATCCTATCAACACAGCATATCTACAACAGTCCTCCAGCAACGGGAGTTTCCTTGCCAGAGTATTTTCCTGTGTTTTGATGCTAATATTTCTCCTTGTGCCACCAGTGGATCATCAGCTCACCTGCCAACGGACCCCCCCGACAGCCTGCTTGCTTCTCCCTTTGCCACACCATTAGGCTTCAAGCCTCACCTGCCTGCCTCCCCTTCCATACCTCCACTATCCTGCCATATCTAGCCCTTCCCTCATCTCTTGACTGAGTACAACCTCTGTAAATCTGTACAACTTCATTCCCTCTCGAGTCTGTGTTCTGCGACTGGGTCCAGTTTTTAGAGTAACCTTAACACAGCTGTGGTGAAAACTGCACAGCGCATCACTAGGACATAGCTGCCAAAAAGAGCTACATCATCTACAAACAGTTAATTCCAAACAGTGTATCTGTGTACCTGCTGGGGTGCAGGAGGATCCAGTGCCACTTGGAGCACCTGTCCATGTGCTGGCACCCTGGCCTTACTGACCACCTGGCCCCCTGCCAGGAGCTCCATCTTCTGGACGTCCTCCTTGCTGAGCCAGGGCTGGAGCTCTGGGCTGACCCTGATCCTCCTCCGGTCACTGAAGTCCTGCTCTCTGAAGCTCCGACACCAGGCGCCCTCCTTTTTCTTCATGGCTGTCTTTTGGTTGGACAAAGCCGAGCCAGGATTCTTTTCCTTCTCTTCCGAGGGATTGTGTTGTTTGTTCAGATCCCTAGAGGACTTTTTCACAGCCTGCCAATCCTTAGCCACTTTGCCAGATTTCCCAGAGTGTTTTTTTGCTGGTCTGTTGTTTTCCTTGTGATATTGACCGAGCTTTGCACTTTGTATTGGTGTGTCTGCTTCCCTGTGCCACCTGGCTGCCTGTCTGTGTGCAGCCTGACTGCCATGTACCCGTGCAGAGTGCTTCACCACAGCACCGTGGTCGCTTGGCTTAATTCTATGTTTTGGCCCTGTGTTGTTAACTGTAAACCGAGAGAGAGTGGCGCCTGCCAATTCTTTTCGTTTTGAAGCAATGCCGTTGTTTTTATGTTTATTTCTGACAAAGTCTGGGTGACCTCTGTCTTTTATGTTGTTTTTGTCCTCACGAGCAACAGGTTTAGCTGGCGCTGAATGTTTAAATGAGTCTTTTGGAGAGGGTTTCCAGGTCCTGCTCTGGATGTGAGTGAGTTGTTGCTGGTTCATGTCTCTGGGCCTGGGTCTCAGCTCCCCGGTGGAGCTCAGGGCTCGGGACGACCTCCAGTCCATGTCAGAGCGCGGCAAAGGACGGGGCAGGGTCATAGCCATCACAAAGATCGCGAGGAAGAGGAGGAAGAGGAGGAAGAGGGGAAAGAGGAAGAGCAGCCCCTTTTGACCACAGCAAAGTTTTGACCACATGCGCCAGGCCTGTGAGAAAGAAATAGACAAAAAGAACCATGATTATAACGGGGTGGTAGCATACATCTCAAAGATAGCTTTTGCTCTACAGAAGGGGAGGGGTTAACCAAAGGCTGCACTGAGAGCAAATGAGTCACACTGAACATGGGAAGGGAGCAAAACACGCTGTGCCCAGGAGTGAAATCACAACAGACATGTGTAACCTTTGAGAATTTGCTGACAGAGGGAGCAGCTTAAACATCTACACAATTCTGAATATACAAGTATCAGAATATAAAGCTTGTTGAGGCCTGCTCTGTGTTTCTTGTGATTTCCAGCTGAATAGGACTTATCCAGGTGAGACTAATATAATTGTGCTGTTCGTACATGCAATGCACAACACGAAGAAAAAGCCTGCCTCTGACATAATTGGAACCACACTCTTTGTTGCAAGTTTTTATTACAATGAGAAAAAATAAGAGATACTGTAAAGCCACATCATACAAACACCAGAAGAGTTGTGTGTTAATGCACACACACCTATTCCCCGTATGACCATCCCTCCTCCTGATGGAGCAGGTGTCTAAAAGCTGTCTTTCCTCTCTCTTTTTATATCGCTGTTCTTCTCTTCCAGCTCAGGGCTGCAGGAAAGTATTCAGCACTATGTTGAGACATGCAACAAGTTCTGCAGATAGCCAGCTAGCCTCAGGAGAGGAGGAGTGCAGGGGAATCACATACAGGAGGAACACACAAACAACTATAAGAGGATGAACATAAGAAGCATGCCCCAAGGGGGAATCCTGTCCAACAACCGCTGGAAACAAGCCATCAGGTTGGGAGTGATTACAAACACTGAGTTATATTTCTGAAAGAACTCAAAGGGCACATAGTTGGCAGTCAGTTTATATTTTGCCAAATCATTTAGGTGCAAAAACAAGCTTTCCTAAAACCCATAAACAAATCTTCATGAGAGAAAGTCTCACATTGACAACCCAGTCAATGTGAGTTGTTAAGTCTTCATTTCTTAAAGATAGAATAGGGCTCACTTCATCATATTCCATCTTTCTGTTTGACTGGCAGAAAGTCGGCAGGTGTTACCAATTTCCTCAGAGACACGTTGGGCAAAGGCAATCACATACCCCTCAATTCCATTGGGTCCGTCTGCGTCGCGTAACGGCTGCGCCGCGGTTTTGGTCCGGTCTCCTCCCGGCGTCATACCCTACCGGGCGCGTTTCAGAAGCATTACGGAAGCGGAGCGTCTTCCCTGTCTGCTCGCAGTTTTTGTTGATTTGGGCATATTTCCTGGGCAGGCTACTTTGTACAGACAAAGTTAATAATAATTGTAATATCCCAGTTATAAACGACATGAATCAAAGATATGTTGCTGTATTTTAGTGGTAAAAAAATGCATTCATCATCATAATTATTCTATATATATATAATGTACACAGTGCCTGTAAACCGGAGGAGAACGCTGGCATTTCTCCTCCTACTTGAACGACTACGGAGGGATAGGGGCTGCAAAATTAGTTTGTGTGTGTGTGTATATATGCTATATATGGTCTGAACGTTCCACTTCCTGCCTGCCCGTCATTACCTTACGGCTGCGGCGCGACAAAAATAGGATTCATCCTAATTTTAGAGGAGCCCTGCACCGAGCCGCTTCTGGGACGCGTCTGGGACGTAATGCGGCGCGTGTGGTGGAATAGCACCCATTGACTAGAGTGACCGCTATCCTTACGGGCGCCGCGTCGCGGCCGTAACGCGCCGCAGACGGACCCGGTGGAATCTAGGGGTCACTCTAGTGCAACAAAAAGGGACAAGAATGTAGTGAAATAGGGATCACTTTATTACAGGGTATGGTTGTATTATTTCATTTGTTGCATCCTCATCTCAGACTTTGCACCACGCATCCAGCACTTATCATGAAAGACACAATGCATCACATTAGTGCTGTAGCGATGCGTCGACGACGTCGACGCGTCGACTTCAAAATATCGTCGACGACATATTTCCTCGTCGACACATCGCCACACACACGTGGGTCACCCAAAACAACAACAAGCAGTTCGCAATCGCACTTTAAACACTATGGAGACTGAAACGGCTACCACCTCCTCCTCACAGGATTGCGCACGAAGCCTTGCAAAAAGCCCCCAAACAAAAACTTTATCGTTTACTTTCTCCGTCTTTATATGTAGATATTACTTTTCTCCGTTAATCTCCGTCACGTTGTGTCCATAGCAACAACAACTTCCTGTCAACAGCGCTACCTCTCCTTCAAAAATAAAAGCATATTCATAAATAGGAAGCCAAGCCAAATTACACTTAAGACATATACAACTGCAACGAAAGTAACAAACACAATGCGATATCCTTTTCAATTTCAAAGAACACAAATTAGGTTAATAACTATAAAACAACAATACTGTAGAATAACAACATCAATGCCGTGAATACACGTGTTAAAGCGGTTCCTGCGGGTCGAATATTCGCTGCTGATTACTACCGAATATCCGGAGCCCGAAAAATGGTATTCGGGACAGCCCTAGTGTGTTGTGCAGCTTGAGTTCTGTGCACTTCGGTAGTGCTAACTATCTTATAGCTCTCCGTGCGGTTTGTTCGTGCTTGGTTGGTTAGTAGTTAATGTTAAGCTACCTAGCTAGCGGCGCCAGTTGTGTGTTAGTTAACGCTTGTCAGCATTTAATGTTGGCTGGAATGGTAGCTAGTTTACGTCTGCAGAACACCGCTATCTAGCCGCTACTAACCCGGAAGGAACAAACTGCACAGAGAGCTAACTCATGTTATGGTCGTTTACGAGTAAAACATAACATTAGACTAACGTTAGTCAGCTTATAGTATCAATGTATGTCAACTAACGGAGCCAAGCAATGTCCAGGCCAGGGCTGCACGTAAGCTGGTGCGCAGTTGTCATGAATGAAGTAATGTTTTTTGGTATTTATTTGAGATACATTATGTTTTTTATTAATCAAACAACAGAAAAATAATCGTTAGATTAATCGACTAATCGATAAAATAATCGCCCGATTAATCGTTTTCAAAATAATCGTTTCCCCCCAGCACTACATCACATGCATGAAAGCTACGGTAAAGAAGGTAAGGCAGTAGTATTGTCTGGAGCAGGAGCAAACATGCCTGATGCAGATCTATACATTACATAGTTGTGGAAAGGCTAGATGTACTTAATCAAGAGGACTTCCTACGATATCCATTCTCTCTCTCACTTCCCCAGCAGCCAATCACTGTGCAGCCGTCACATTTTAAATCTGTTCTCCCCTCTCTGCAGTTAGTGGTTCTTTCAGGCTTCATGGCATTGAAGTCCACTCCAAATGACCTCTCCTTTAAATTACGTATAAAGATAGGGTCTAATTGCCAAAGACTATTCAAACTTCTATCAAAAGAAGTCTCTCCTGATTAAATGATGATCAGATGTGATATTAGCCTTAACAGCATTTAACATTCACCCAGCTGGAATGTATGCATGTAGGCAGTTACACGTGTGGACAAGCCAATAACTTAGTTAGCATACATAACAAGTATACAGTACGGACATCACCCTGTGTGTGCTTTCAGATCATTCCATTTATAGTGCACATGTATTGATGTTTGATTGATTGAATGATGTCCTGTGGACAAGCGTATATCTAAAGATCTCGCAGAGAAACTTTGTGAAGAGGAAACCTTACACTGCTCCTCCTGCCCTGTGTCCCGTCAGCAACTCTCTCCTAAGAAGCAGTGGATGAAATTACCAAGGTGACATGTGGCATGGGTTCAATGATCCTGCTCTGTGGTGTCCAGGCATTTTCTCATCCTCCAAGTGAACGTTTTGTGTTTCTTTATCAACCTTTTGGGTTAAAGCCTTTGTACATTTGTACCTCTTCTTTGGTGTTGTGCATTTGGGTCTTGAGCCTTGTATCATAGTAACAGTTTATGATGAAGAGCAGTCTTTAGGGAGGGTTTAATCTATTACAATAAGTGAAGTGTTTCAAAAGGTATTGCTGCTCTGCTGAACAAATCAATGCACTTTCTACTTCAGAATGCTTATCACCAAACACTGTACAGACCAGCCTTCCATTAAAGCCTCACACCATTATCATACTGTATATCATAGAGTCCATCAGTGATTACTATCATAGCTTGCAGAACCACCACTTATTCCTTGAAACGTATTACGTTTACATTCCAACCCCTGATACCGCACATTTTGGTAGGAATCTACCTCTATCTTTGTGAGACTATTAACCTTTCGTGTCTGACTTCTCTGCAGTAGGCGTTCACTGTGGCTGTTTTGTAGTTTTGTTCATAGCCAAATACATCTTTAAAGCCCTTTTAGAGCCATTGGATGAACCTTTAACAGCCTATGCACTTAATGGGCAAATAATCTCCACAGTTACAGAACAGACAGACCCTGTGACACTGATCACCTCCGGCAACCACAGAGAGCTCATCCAGTTTAAGGTAATCTCCGCACCATCCACACCTCTGGTATTGGGTTATCCGTGGCTTCGCACCCACAACCCACACATTGATTGGGCTATGGGTAGAATCATTGAATGGGATCAGTACTGTCTCGCTAACTGTCTGTTGTCTCCCCCAACCCTGCCATCTGCTCTGCTGCTTCAGTAGATTTAACTGGAGTCCCTGCGACCTACCACAACCTGAGATTGGTCTTCAGCAAGGAGAGGGCTCTCTCACTTCCTCCCCACCGGCCCTACGACTGCCCTATAGATCTGTTTCCTGGGGCTTCTCTACCCACCAGCCGCCTCTACAACCTGTCCCGTCCTGAGAAAGAGGCTATGGAGCTATATATCACTGACTCAGTGGCTGCTGGGATTATTCGTCCTTCCTCCTCCCCCGTGGGTGCCGGGTTCTTCTTCGTTAACAAGAAGGATAAATCACTGCGACCGTGCATTGACTTTCGTGGATTAAACAACATTACTGTCAAGAACAAGTACCCGTTACCTCTGCTTTTGAACCTCTCCAAGGGGCAACCCTGTTCACCAAGCTTGACCTCAGGAACGCCTATCACCTGATCCGTATCCGTCAAGGGGATGAATGGAAGACGGCTTTCAACACCCCCTTAGGTCACTTTGAGTACCTTGTCATGCCTTTTGGTCTCACTAATGCTCCAGCAGTTTTTCAGGCTCTGGTCAATGATGTCCTGCGAGATTTCCTTAACCGCTTTGTCTTTGTGTACTTAGACGACATTCTGATTTTCTCCAAGAACCAGGAGGAACACGAGAACCATGTCCGCCAGGTTCTTCAGAGACTGCTGGAGAACAAGCTCTATGTCAAGACTGAGAAGTGTGAGTTCCACCAGAACCGGATCAGCTTCCTCGGCTACATCATCAGGCAAGGCAGAGTAGAGGCAGATCCAGGGAAGATCGAGGCTGTGGTGGAGTGGCCAACCCCTACTACGAGGAGGGAGCTTCAGAGGTTTCTGGGCTTTGCCAACTTTTACCGCCGCTTCATCAGGAGCTTCAGTAAGGTTGCTGCACCTCTCTCAAGACTCACTTCTGTCAATATTAAGTTCTGCTGGACCCCTGAAGCTTTTCTCAGACTCAAGGCCCTGTTCACCTCTGCTCCCATCCTCATCCAGCCAGATCCTGATAAACAGTTTATTGTGGAAGTAGATGCGTCAGACACTGGGGTGGGAGCAAACTGATGGTCCCACCAGACACCTGCATGGTTGCTCCAGCCTCTACCCATCCCTAGCCGTCCCTGGTCACATATCGCCTTGGACTTTGTTACCGGCCTGCCTCCCCCCAGGGTAACTCCACTATTCTCACCATTGTTGACCGGTTCTCAAAATCTGACCATTTTGTAGCTCTTCCTAAGCTCCCTTCTGCCCTGGAGACCTCCCAACTCCTCACTGTACACGTTTTCCATCTGCATGGAATCCCTTCTGACATAGTCTCTGACCGCGGTCCTCAATTCACCTAACGGCCAAACTGAGCGAACCAACCAGGATCTGGAATCAGCCCTCCGCTGCATCGTTGACCGTAACCCCTCAACCTGGAGCTCCCATCTTCCCTTGGTTGAATACTCTCATAACGCGTTAACCTGTTCTGCTACTGATCTCTCCCCGTTTGAAGCCTCTTTAGGGTACCAACCCCCCCTCTTCCCTGAAGAGGAAAGAGAACTAGTGGTTCCCTCTGTACAGCAGCATGTTCGTCGTTGCCAGAAGATCTGGAAGGACTTCCTGACTTCTGCTCGGAACCAACTGTCAGCCAACCGCCACAGACAAGCTGCTCCCCCTTACGCCCCAGGTCAGTCTGTTTGGTTATCTTCCAGGAATATTCCCCTCCTTACTGAGTCCCCTCGCTTTATTGGTCCCTTCACCATTCAAAGCACCATTAACCCCTCTGCTGTCCGGCTGAAGCTTCCCAGAACCTTGAGAATCCATCCCACTTTCCATGTGTCCCAAATTAAACCTGAGGACCTGAGCCCTCCAACCGTTCCCCATCCTCCCCCTCGAATCATCGATGACCATCCTGCCTACACTGTGCACCGTCTCATGAATGTCAGGTGCCGGGGCAGGGGCAGGGGCTTGCAATATCTGGTTGACTGGGATGGTTACGGCCTCGAGGAACGATGCTGGGTCCCTCGTTCTCGAGTCCTGGACCCTGTTATGGTGAGGGCTTTTCACAGGGCACAGCCTGGTGGTCGCCAGGAGGCTCCTGTTGAGGGGGGGGTACTGTGAGGATCCACTGTGCGGCCTACCTCTTTTTCCTCTGTTGTTGTCTGTCTTCCCAGCTGGGCGTGTTGATCTACATTTGGATTTCCGTCTCCACACCGCTCCAGCTGTTGATCATCTCGCTGATTGCCACCACTCACCTGCACCTGCTTAAAACCCTGGTTCTCATCCTCAGTCTTCGCCTGTTCTTCGTTTATTCTACAGTGGTAAACTAACGTCCCGGCCTACATTTGTTGCCTAGTAACCTTTTGATGCTCTTTGAGAGAGGATTTACCTTCCAAACCCTGCTTTTGCCTGTTTCCAGATCCACACACCTGCCGCTCCGCCTGCCTCGTCCAGCCACCTCCCTGGTCTGTCCTGCTCCTCGTCTCCCCTCTCTGAGTTCCTCGCCCCGGTCTGAACCTCGGTTCCAGGATTCCCACTCCACGTCCTCTCCAACTCCTTGACTGTGCCGTGATCAAAATAAAGCCCATTTTTGACACTTCACCACAGTTTCTGTCTAGTGCTTGCATAGCGGGTTCTCTTCTCCGGTCTTTCCACGGGAAACGGGATATAACACTTCACTTGTTTATATTTCAGTAAAATCATTTTTGTCCATACTTTCTTTGTAAAACTTGTCACTGTCACTTTATTTTTTAGATGCTTTTATTTTGAAAAGTACGTTTTATTTTGGTACTCTTGTCACCGGCACATTTCTGTAGACTCGCGCTACTTTCCTCAGTTAGCTTCAGGCCCGACTGAGGAGAATTAAGTGGAACGAGTCGTGTCATAAATGTTGTATTTGATATGTTAATAGATTGTTTAATGTTACACTTCACACAAGCCAAACTTGTTTGCAGTTAAAAATATCTATATTTTGCCGTGTGTGACTGTAGTTTATATAACGTGCAGCGCTTCAAACAGTGTTTGTGAGCTTTCTAAAGTTTAGCTACAGTATGCTAACCTAAGATGTGGGTGTTTTCTTCCACTGAAAGTATTAACGTAGGAAGCTGATGAAGTCATTTCCTGCTGTAATTATATGCTGTTTTGCACAGGTATGTGGGTATTCTTTTTGTGTTTTGTAACTGTAAATTGTATTGTTTGTTTTGCAAGTCTAAATTAATGGTTATATTTTTATAAGATTTTTAAGAAAAACCGGTTTGCCACCATGGATAAATGTATATCTGTTAAAAGAACATGTTAATTGTATTATTTAGAACTTTGTGTATACTTTCCTTGAGTTAGCTTCAGGCCCGACTGAGGAGAATATTATGGTAGAAAGCTGATGAAGTCATTTCCTGCTGTAATTATATGCTGTTTTGCACAGATAATAAATCCTGGTTGGCAAGAAATAAGTCGTTTGCATTCGATAAACACAACACAACGCAGAGATCACATGTGGCGTCAAACCAGACCGGTTACACTGGCATATACCATGTTAGAGCCATCCCTGTGTTTAACTCTGAATGACTCGAAGACTTAGGAATCCTTGTTTCCAAACTTTAGTGACAAATGTACTAAACCTGAGTTGAGTTTGTTCCCTAACAGCTCATCCAGTATAAATGGCGAAGCACTGGAGATGGTAAACCACGTGGAAGGCACTGACAGCGGTGTGGCGGCAATATTCCCATTGAATAAGGGGGAAACCCTCTTTAACCCTCTGAGATAGGACATTTCCGTTTTTGTATATTTTTGTGTTTTGCCTTATAAATTGTCATTTCTTGACAGTATAATCAAGTTTTACACATCCCAGAAATCAGCACAACCTCAGCTTATGATATATGTCACTCATTAGAGACTTATATACAATATAATATGGGATATTTGCCCATAAAACATTTTTGTCTTTTAAAACGGAGCTTGAATTTTTGACTGTGTTTACGTGTTGATAGAAATCAACACGTAATGAAATAAGACCCCACGGTTTGATAATTGATAGGTGTGTGGGCTGTCTTTCATTTTGACACACAGAACAATGGGGGCTATCCACCCTTATCCACAATGTAAAGTAATTCACACAGCCTCTTCCCTCTTCTCTCTGTGAGGAGCAGCAGGTTCAGCTTTCAGAACAAAGTAACACAAAACTAAAATGGCATTCATTTTTTTAAACATGTTGTGTAGTAATAGATTTATTTATTTTTCTTCTCAAGAGAGTACCAGAATGTGTATTTTATGTTAGTATTTCCAAAAATCTCCTGCAGGGGTTGGGTTTTCAGCAGGTCAACTCTTTCACCTGTGGGGAAATTGCAGGATTGGCTCCAGGTCGCCCTTTTTCTTACTACTAAGACAAATGTGCCTTTTTATTTCATACAGTTCAATTTTGTATTAAATAATCTAAACCTCACGCGTGGCGTTTCACTGTCAAGGGGCGCGATATAGCGTGTATGTAATTACATCGCAAATACTGACTTGAGCCCCACCACTGTTTGGGTTAGCCCTACCAGAGATTACCCAACAAAAATACTCTGGAGCCGCCACTGCTGACAGCCAGCAGAATCTCCTCCACAGCAACACTGTTATCCTGCGGGACTACGGGAAAAGAGAGAAGAATAAAACAGGAGAGCAGAGAAGAAAAGGGGAGGGAGGATAAGAGAAAAGAAAAAGAAGAAAGAGGAGAGGAGAAAAGAAAAGGAGAAAAGGAGAAGAATGGGCAGAGCGTTCTCTTGGTTGCCATGTGGCGGTGGAAAGCAGGAGTCTGTCTGCTCTGCGTCTGGAACTCATATGAAATGTGAGACTATAGGGACTGCTCCAAAGACAGATGATAGTCAGGAGATAGGAAATCACTGTTTTGACTTGCCACCAAGCTATTTTCAGGCCTCTTTGCAAAAAGTGTGCAGATTGCAAATGTCAAGCAACAGAGGGATTTGTTCTATAAATATTAACATTGGATTACCATTTGCATAGGATCACAGAGCTTGTGCATTTTCTTTCCTTTTTATTTACTGAAATGAAAGGAAACAAGTAGTGATGACTGTCCACAACTACTTTTAAATTACATATTTTGCATAAACAGCCTCATAATAAAATGGTTAATATCACATGGCTATTCTGCAGAACTCTTGCTTAATATTTTGCTTATCGTGATTTGAATGCATGTTAATTCCAGGTGGGCATATTAACCTTGTTAAAGCCTAAAGGTAATTCAATCATATAAAGGATTTTTAAACTTCTTCAACCGAATATAGACATTCGTATAATCCTGTACAGCAAAACTGTATCACATATATTTGTATACTCTTTTGTTACTTGGGTAGTTCTCAGGAAAGTAAAACAAATGAAAAAACGTGTTGCTTTCTTTTTTGGGAACTTAATTTGTCACTAATGATGTTATTGTCATCATGCCTCTTGCACATACAATTATACCCTTAATATGTAAAATGCATAAGTCTGGTATGATCTTTTCAAATTAGCTAAACACATACAGTTGTGTTGTCCCTGGTTATATTATATAGGCTTCAATAACACTGAGGAAAAACATGCACGTTTCACTGCGTTACTGCTTTGTAGGGTACGGGTTAGTAGAGCCATATCTGAGCTCTGCTTACTCAGCACTTCGCTCAGTGTCTCGGCTTGTTTCATGCTCCACGGCTGAAGGGGAAACGTTAGTCTGAAACAGGCTTACCATGGTTCCTAAGCCCGGCCGAGGGCATTCCACTTCAGCCTCTTCAGGTAGGTCCTTTAACGCCAACACATCCCGTGGAGCGGAGCCCGGGGACCCGTGACAGTCACTGGTCCTGAAGTTGGAGCCGCGCGTAAGTCACTCAACTACTTTATTTTGGAAACTATTTCCACAGGTGACTATGCAAAAAGGTCCTCAGCTGCACAGGTAACATCAGCGTACTGTCATTATCTTTGCTGCAGATTTAAGTTTGATGAGCAGGCTGTCGCGAGCCCAGCCTCCCTCCCGCGGGAACCCGCTCCTCCACGCGACCGTCTGGGAAAGTGATTTCAAAATAAAAGCCACTGTGTTTATGCAGGGACGTAGTGAAATATGAGAAGTCTTTCCCCTCCACATCATAGCGTCCTCACAGCTGCAAGAAAACTTAAGGAAGACCTGACAAAGGAAAGACTCTCTCGAAACGTTGAGGGTCAGACAGACAGACATGACAGAAAAATAGATGGACAGATACAAATATATATGGCTGGAAAGACGAATGGACAGTGGTGGACTGTAAGTACATTTACTGTACTTAAGTAGGGGAGACCAGGGACAGTTGTAACACTTTTTGGGGTTTCCCCAATAAGTAAAAAAACATTTACACTTGGATAGCCATTTTGCTATATTATACATTCTCAATGTGTCAACTACTGAAACAATGTATTTAAGATGTTTCTATGAAATGAGAAGGCTACAGGTTGGAAAATGTATTTTTTTTTTAACTCAACTGTTTCAACATGCCAGGGACGATTGTAACCAGTGGCGGAGCTGGCCGTTTTTTAAAAAGGGGGCGGGGTTACTAGGTTTATCTGCGAAATAATCACCAGGATAATGATTGACTGTATTGCCAGACCTAATGTCAATAATCTGCATTGTAAACATGACACAAGGTGGCGTCATATCCATGTCATTCATGTCAGTGAATGGAGCCTACTTTGAATTTATCCTCTGTATGTGTTAAGTAAGTAAAGTTGCCTTGCCTTGAATGAAATTCATGCAACTCTTAATATTAGATACTGTGTTTTCAAGTGGCGATGGAGATTATTTGTTGACCCTGCTTTAAAGGATATCTTGCCTTTACAAATGGTGCTTTATCACTGCCTGGGTTTTGGTTGAAGTGCATTTAACTGCGTTTTCGCGTTTGGCTCATTTTCCATCCGAAAAACACGTTGTCTACCTGTCCTGTACCACTTGTTATGACTGACTTCTCTCTCGCGTATTCCGTTAAGACCGATATTGTTTTTTTGAAACCGATACCGATAACTTCCTGCTTCTCAAGACCGATAACGATACCGATAACCGATAATAATATTATATATATATATATTAAATGTACCTGTAGCTTTGCACACCTGGTGGTAAAAAAAAGACTAGTAGTGAGCAAATGACATGAGCATTACTACTATGAACAAAACAAAGCCAAGAACAGTTTTGACTCTTCAAAGTGACCATATTTATTTTCCCAAATAAACATAATTGAGTCAATCAGTCAATGTTTGTAGTCTTTGTCCAGCCACTGCGCCGTCAGACCTAGCATGCTAACGGGGCTAACATCACTGGTCCATATGTCCGTGGTGAAACTTATGTCCCGTATATCGTTATAATAATAATAATAGATTTATTTTGTTAGCGCTTTTACAGGTGCTCAAAGACGCTTTACAGATATAGTAAAGAGAAAAGAAAAGAAAGGAAGGTTATCGATCAGAGTATGAAGGAGTGTGCATTGCATTTGTTAATACAAATAGCAAGCATACTATCTAACTCTGAAACTTTAAAATAGTCCCATACTACCGACGACATGTTTGTTTACTGTCCTGGCCGATAATTATCGTGCACCACTAATTTTTATGTTCATATAATAGTGATTTCAATGCCACCCCAACATGAGCACTGGTTCCATCCTGGCCACCCCACTGAAAATGTCCTGGCTCCGCCACTGGTTGTAACATGTTAATAACGGTTACCTTTTTTTCACACTACATGACAAAAAAGAGGGAAAGCTGTCAAATTAGGCAACAAGATTTTAATGGGGTTTCACACATCCTCCAACAAACAATGAACAATGAACAGAACTTAAAACAACACCAGATGATATTAACCTGATTCACAGTTGTGGCAGGTGTAAAAGGCACTTCCATCTGCAGTCCTTGTGTGCCCAGGCTTTACAGGAGCAACACTGCAGACAGATCTCCTTGGACCTGGAGTAGCTCTCCAGGCACACAATGCAGTATTGAGCTCATCAGATGAGTCCTGAATCTTCTGCTTCTTGTTGGTTTTTGTTGTTGTTGCAGAAATAGATGTTTGCCTTCGCTTTAGACTTTGCATTGTTTGTTTTTGTTCAGCCTTGAGTTGATTTTTCATAGGCGTGTCTGTGAGGACAGCGGTTTCTCTTCTTTTTCTCCCCTTTGTGGTCTGCTTCCTTGGTCCAGCTTTTGGATGTGGACCAACGGGGGAGAAAGGCGTTGCAGATGTCCCAGGCTCCACACATTGCCTGACAGGGGAGGATGCTGCGAGTAGAGGAGAGGAGGCTGCGAGTGGAGGAGAGGAGGCTG
>CALSBZ010046926.1:306144-326817 GCA_943591055.1 Gobionotothen gibberifrons
AAATACAAGACATACAAAAACAAACTAACAAAGATAATACGATGTAGCAAAATGGAGCACTACAACAAATTATTGGAGGATAACAAAAATAACATTAAAAACACGTGGAATGTATTAAATACCATTTTTTTTAAAGGAAATGGAAAGGCACAATACCCAAACAGTTTTCTGTCAAAAAACGATACAGTAATTTATGACATGACCTCAGTTGCTGAAGAGTTCAATAAGTACTTTGTCAATGTTGGTCCTTGTCTAGCTGGGGAAATTCCAAATACTGGTTGTAGTGATGGTGTTGAAAGTAAAGATATATATGTGAAGGAAACTATATTCTTAAGAGGGACTGATGAAAATGAAATGATTGACACAGTTAAAAAACTTAAGAGTAAAAGGTCTACAGACTGTCATGATATTGACATGCATACAGTTAAAAACATTATTGAATGTATAGCCAAACCACTAACTCACATCTGTAATCAGTCAATAGAAACCGGTGTATTTCCAAATAAAATGAAAACTGCTAAAGTCATACCAATACATAAAACTGGAGATAAACATGTACTGTCAAACTATAGACCAATTTCATTGCTCTCACAGTTCTCTAAAATACTGGAAAAAATCTACTATACAAGACTAAATGACTTCATCACCAAACATAACATACTCTATGAACAACAATATGGTTTCAGAGCAAACAGAACCACATCATTTGCAGTTATAGAATTGATGGAACACATTACCAAGGCAATAGAAAAGAAAGAATATGCAATAGGGATATTTCTGGACCTTAAAAAAGCATTTGACACGGTTGACCATGAATTATTAATTAAAAAACTACAGAGATATGGCATTAGAGGTGTTGCACTATCATGGCTATCCAGCTACCTACATAACAGGGAACAGTATGTTGAACTACAAAGCCATACATCACAACTACTGCAGGTTACATGTGGGGTGCCTCAGGGCTCAGTCTTGGGGCCATTACTATTTATTCTGTATATTAACAATATATGTGAAGTATCAAAAACTATTAAAACCATTCTTTTTGCGGACGACACAAGTCTACTCTGCTGTGGGGACAATTTAGAACAGCTATTGGTCACAATGGAGAAGGAACTGAGCAGGATGAAGATCTGGTTTGACCAAAATAAATTAACATTGAACGCAAGCAAATCAAACTCATTCTATTTGGGAATCGATCGACCAATACAGAGAAGAAACTCACTATAAATGGCGTCCAATTAGAAAGAGTATCGGAAATAAAATTCCTTGGAGTAATCATAGACAATAAATTAAGTTGGAAACCACATATAAGCTATATCAAAGCCAAAATATCCAAATCAATAGCAATTCTGAATAAAGCCAAATACCTAATTAATCAAGCTTCTTTGTTTATGCTGTACTGCTCCTTCATACTTCCATACATGATGTATTGTGTGGAAGTTTGGGGGAACACTTATAAAACAAATACACATCCTATCTTCATCCTGCAAAAAAGAGCCATACGAGTTATACATAAAACTACGTACAGAGAACCAGCAAATAAATTATTCATCAAACTAAGAACACTAAAACTACAAGACCTGGTTGACTATAAAACTATTCAAATCATGTTCAAAGCCGCAAATCAACAATTACCTCATAATATCCAGGGACTTTTCACACGGAGAGAAAGCATGCACATGTTGAGAGGAAACTGCATTTTCAGAAAACCACCCGTACAAACAAATGCCAAACTTCATTGCATCCAGTGGCGACTGGTCATTAGGGGCAGGTGGGGCACAGCCCCACCTAGTGTCAGCAGAAAGTATTAAAAATAATCATTACAAAAAAATTAAAAATAAAAAAATAAAAAAATATATAAAATATATTTTAAGATCATGTTTAATCATCTGATTCGTCTGTACATTGCTGTTTTAGTCTGTTTTCTTCTAATTCGTGTCTACAGTGTGCCTATTGAGCCGTTTTGAACAATGTGGGACAAAACCTGATCTTGCCCTCCCTATCACTGTCAAAGTGAACGGTGACTGTAAAAACTACGCTGCGCATGCTCAGAGTATTTTCCTATTTAGTGTTTGTGGCAAAAAAATAATGACCGGAGGGGCATAGAGCTGCCATCCCCACCATACGTCATCTCACATCATTCAGAGCTGATTGGCTGTAAGCACGTGTGCCGCGAAAAGTGTAGTGTGTGAAGAGGAGACGAGAGAGAGCAGGGGAAACCCGGAAGTAAGCTGCGCACGGGTTCCCGCGACAAAAACAATGATATTTCTCCATAGGATTTTTGAAAATAGCTCGAAATAAGAACTGTGGGAAACGGTTAGATAAATGCACGTTTTGTTCAGCCGGATAATATCCACATGTCTACCATACTTTTATGATTTTCGAATCATAAATCTATCGATTAGATTTGAGATTTGACTTTTGAAACTACAAGAAGATAAGGAGGACTTTTAGAAAAAAGTAATAGAGATTTTTGTCCAGAGGGATAGCATGGACTTCATCTTCAAGTCAAGGTAAGACCACAATTTTATTGGAAATGGGATCTTACTAAGAGAGAACAATCCAATATTTAAATGATAAAATGAAATTTTTGAACTGTATGTTTTAAAATTAATCGAAGCATCAGACTAAAATAATAGAATATTTTGATTTAGGTCAAAATATAATATTTGTAAACCTGAAGAGTCAGTGCCAGTGCCTCACCATCCATGAACCTCACTGCATGTCACTGCAGAAGTTTATATAAACATCTACGTTTTTTGTGCCCCACCACTTCTGTACATATAGAAACGCCACTGATTGCATCTCATCAAAAGGTGTTAGTCTGTGGAATAACTGTAATGATGCACTGAAATATTGTACAAGTCTATCTAAACTGAAAGTATTATTTAGGAGCCAAATCATTAATGGTTATGAACAGGACCTGTAAAATCCCATTTGTTGTTATTTCTTGTTATTGTAAAAGTAATTTCTTTCTGATTGTTTTGTACAAAAAACAAAAAGCAAACAAATTAACGAGACAAACATGTCGCTGATGACGATGACCTAATATTTTATTTATAAGAAAAAATATATGTTAGAGGGGGTAGGACCAGAAAAGTTTTTTTAAAACTTCTTCTTGCCCCTGTTGAACATGACAGAGACTATTTGAGAATTATTATTATTGTTTTCTTTTTTTCAATTATTCTTTTCTTTGTACTTTGTTATAATTATTAATTTGAGTGAGAAAAGGAAAGGGAAAAGGGAGAAAATATATATATATTATTGTTGTATCTTTTATTTTATTTTTTTGTTGTTGTTTCTGACATGTTCAATAAATTGACACAAAAAAAAAAAGGTTGCTTACGTAGGACAAAGCAAATAAATACGCACCGACACACTGATCTGAAACTGAAATTACGGACGCTTGTTTCTACACGGACCACTATTGCGGTAAGCATGTTGTAACTTCCGGTTGTTGTCAGTCATCTCCGGGTATCCTGTGAGCCTGTTCTGCTGCTAATAGCTTATTATCGTAACTTAATCGATCGTTTTAAAACTCTTGATCACGGCAACTGCCTGACGTTGTAATCACATGTTACTACAGCTTAAGCACTCACAACTCTCCTTCTCTTAGCGACTGTAACTCCACAGTTGCCTACACTCTTTTCGGGTTTGCTAACGGTAGCTACTTTAGCTACTTTAGCTTGATAGCTAGCCATGGCTCCTTCTCCACACTCGGGTGCTACTACTTCCTGCTCTACCTGTCTCATGTTTGGTTACTTCCCTGCCTCCTTTACTGGTACCGGTATATGTGTTAAATGTAGTATAGTTGTTAGGTTGGAGGCGGGAATCATAGCCATAGAAGCCCGGCTCCGCATCTTAGAAAGTAACTCAGCTACAGTAAAGCCCATGTTAGCCGGTGCGGACTGGCAAAAGGTAGCTCCTATTAGCCGTCCCCCGACACCTCCCGAGCAGCAGGGAGACTGGGTGACTGTTCTGAAGGGGCATAATGCGAAACCCGCAGGACACGACCAACCCGTTCACGTATCTAACAAATATTCCCCACTCAGCGAGACACCCGCTGAGAAGCCAACTCTGGTTATTGGTAGCTCTATTATGAGACACGTGAACTTATGGCGCATTCACACTGCAGCGCGGAGCTCGCTTTAAGCGTGCCGAACCGTGCGGGGCCTGTTTGTGGTTGCGCTCACACTAGGCCTAGTTCCGCCCCGCGGGTACTTTTTTCTCTTTTTTCTGGCCCGACAAATTTGTGGTTCTATCGAGGCCAACAAGCGGGGCCAACAACCGGGCGGAATATGCTAAACATATTTGACCGTGATTTAATTGTAATACACGTTTCAAAATGATGCCGAAGTAACAACATACTGATACCGGTTAGTACAAATCATGAATTAATGCTTTGACAAGTCTGCAGACAGACGGGAGGCGAAGAACCTTTTAAAATGCGTGATGCATCTTCTTATTACAGACACATGCATTTCCAAACATTCGTTCTACCTACGCTGTAAAATATATTATCTCTTCGATTTACACACGGCATCTATTGCACGTCTGTCCGTCCTGGGAGAGGGATCCCTCCTCTGTTGCTCTCCCTGAGGTGTTCTCCCATTTTCCCCTTTAAACTGTGGGTTTTTCTCCGGGAAAATCGGGAGGTCGGCTAAGCTAACGCAATGCTCCGACCGTACACACTCACAACAACGGCCTATACAGACATAAATAAGCCAGCGACTGTATTCACCATGAATTTCCGTTCTTCTCAAAAATTCTTGAGAAAGCAGTCGCAAAACAGTTGTGTGATTACTTAAAAAACTATGATTTATTTGAAGTTTTTCAGTCTGGCTTTAGAACACATCATAGCACAGAGACAGCTCTGGTTAAAGTCACAAATGACATTCTAATAGCCTCAGACAAAGGACTTGTCTCTATTCTTGTCTTGCTCGATCTCAGTGCTGCATTTGATACTATCGACCATGACATCCTATTGCAAAGACTAGAGCACTTAGTTGGCATACAGGGAACTGCTTTAGGCTGGTTTAGGTCCTATCTATCTGAACGCTCTCAGTTTGTACGTGTCAACGATGAATTGTTCCTAGAGTCTCTAAAAGTACAATGGGAGCCAGAGCCTTTTCTTATCAAGCTCCACATTTGTGGAATCAGCTTCCAGTTTGTGTTCGGGTGGCAGACAGCATATCCGTTTTTAAGAGTGCGCTTAAGACCTTCCTTTTTGATAAAGCTTATAGTTAGGGCTGATTAGATTCAGCCCCTAGTTTTGCTGATATAGGCTTAGTTTGTCGGGGGAGATCTTACTTCTTCCTTCTCTCTGTCTGTACCTGTGTACTCTCATGTTCCGATTAACCCAGCTTCCCCAAATTTCTTTCTTTTTGGTGTCTATATACGCCGGGATCTGGAGTCATGGATGATCCTGTTGCTGCAGTCCTGTGTCCTGGGTCGCGAGCCCGGCTCTTGAGTCGTGGCTGTTGCTGTGGTCCTGGATCATAAGTCCTAGATGGATATCCTCGTGGATTCATCTTCCTATTATACACACATGCATTTCCAAACATTTGGACTACCTATGTTGCAAATGTATTGTCTTTTTTTTTACACACGGCATCTATTGCACGTCTGTCCGTCCTGGGAGAGGGATCCCTCCTCTGTTGCTCTCTATGAGGTTTCTCCCATTTTTCCCCTTTAAACTGTGGGTTTTCTCTGGAAGTTTTTCCTTGTACGATGTGAGGGTCTAAGGACAGAGGGTGTCATATTGTCATACTGATATTCTGTACAAACTGTGAAGACCACTGAGACAAATGTAACATTTGTGATATTGGGCTATATAAATAAACATTGATTGATTGATTGATTTTACGATTCATAAAAGACTGCGTAACGGCGCAGGACTTGCGTACGGCACTTCCTATGCCGGTTTCCCTTTATAAATCACAATCGACTAGAAATGCGGTGCAGCTTTTGCGGGCTTCACGTAATGCCCATATTTGCCTATAAATAGTCAAAGAAACGCCCATTCATTCATTCGTTTTGACTGACTGCATGAAGAAGATCTGAGGTTACCTAACTGTAACCCCAGCTTCTATGAGTATTGGCGTAGCCCTCTAAGGCTATCGCTATTGGGTAATCCCCCTGCACACCCGCGCAGCACTGAAAACACTTGTAGTCCACGCCCACCCGCAAGGTGGGCCCCACCCTCGGCCTCCCTTCCGGTATAAATAGGAAGGAGGGCCGACAATCTGCTCCCATACAAATAACTTTTCTTCAGCTATTCGTGGAGCCAGTGGGGCCCAGCACTTAGAGGGCTACGCCAATACTCATAGAAGCTGGGGTTACAGTTAGGTAACCTCAGTTCTATTTCGTATATGGCTTCGCCCTCTAAGGCTATCGCTATTGGGTTAAGGGCGAAGCAAGATGTAGTCTGCGCCCCACTGGATACGCCCGGTACTCGAAGCACAGACACACCTGCTCAGATAACATCCCATGCCTATTGCGCCATGCGAATGGCGCATCACAGTCCCTGGAATATAGCATAACATGAATATTTACCATGAGGGGACGAAGGCTGGGACAATACATACCCGCCGCTGTGAGAAAGTAGAGACGAAGGTCACACTTTGCCCAGTGACAAGAAGAGGGGGAACATGGGCAGCTCTCTGCGTGCAGACAGGCAGGAGAGCGCACAGCTGGGTCCCTAACATCACTCACTTTGACAACCACTCCGTACAAAGTGTGTCAGAGGGGAAAAACGGGAACATCCCTCTCATAAGAGGGGAAAAAGGGCCGCTCTTCGTGTGCCGAGAGGCAGGAGAGAGGCGCACAGCTGGATCCCTGACGTCACTCATTCTGACAGGACACCCAGTACAGGGTGCGTCAGAGAGGAATGAGAGACATCCCTCAAATACAATTGAATAAAGGAACAGGGGGAAGACCAAGATGCCGCAGTGCAGATGTCTTCCACTGACATTCCTCTGTGCAAAGCCATGGAGGAGGAAATCCCTCTGGTGGAGTGCGCACTGATGTTCTCCGGGGGATCCACCCCCGAGGAGACATATGCCTGTGACACAGCCTCACAGAGCCAGTGTGACAGCCGTTGTGCAGATAGAGGCTGCCCGATTGAGCGCTCTCTATAATGCACAAACAGGCGCTGAGAACGGCGCAAGGCAGCCGTGCGTGATCATCCAGGGTGATCACTCTTGACCTAAAAGAGCTTGTGATGACTTTTGGCATAAAAGCTGGGTTAGGGCGTAACACCGCTGAGCTGCCATCTCCTTGGATCCGGAGACATGACGGAGCCACAGAGAGAGCAGATAAATCACTCACCCTTTTTGCTGATGTTAGAGCCAAAAGTAGTACTACTTTAGCTGATAACATTTTAAGGGGAACCTGATCTAAAGGTTCAAACGGGGCTTTGCTTAGTGCGCGTAACACCAAAGCCAAATCCCACTGAGGCGCCAGTGCGCGTGACACAGGTCTGAGTCTCCGTACTCCTCGCAGAAACCGTTTCGTCAGGGGGTGACTAAACACCGTCCCGACCCCGAAACCCACGTGACAAGATGATATGGCAGCAGCATATACCTTGATTGTGTTGAAGGCCAAATTCCTGTCCAACAACAGCTGGAGGAATGACAGCACGTGAGGCAGGGGGCACGTAATGGGGTCCAGGCTTTTCCCCACACACCAACGCTGGAATGCTGTCCACTTGGCTGTGTAGGACGCTCTGGTAGACGCGGCCCTGGCTCCCTGAATGGTACGTACAACATCTTGAGAGAGGCCCAGTCTCTCTAAGTGTTCCCGTTCAGGGGCCATGCCCATAAGTGCTGGCCTATCACTGGGTGACTGCTGATCGCTCCCTCCACCTGCGAGAGAGCGTCTCCGCGCCACGGAATTTTCCACGGTCTGCCTGACAGCGTACGCTGTAGGCATGGAAACCAGGAAGCGCCCGTGCGCTCCGGGGCAATTAGGATCACTGACAGCCGCTCCTCTTGCACTCGGTCCAGGAGCCGAGGAATCAGCGGGACTGGTGGAAAAGCGTACAACAGTACCCTGGGCCATGGCCGATGTGCGAACGCGTCCACCCCCAGGGGGGGGTGGTCCTGCGCTTTCAGGGAGAACCAGAGGGCGCATTGCGCGTTCCCGCGTGCGGCGAACAGATCCACCTCTGCTCTCCCGCACCGGCTCCATACCTGGGAGACCAGCTCGGGATGGAGGCTCCAGTCCCCTTGGCGAGGACCTCCTCTGGACATGAGGTCTGCCGCTTGGTTCAATTCGCCGGGCACATACATTGCTCTGATGGAGAGCAAGTGTGCGCGCGCCCAGATCAACAGCTGTCTGGCTGTGTTCAGGAGCTGCGCTGAGCGTACTCCGCCCTGGCGATTGATGTAGGCTGCCGCGGCTTTGTTGTCTGTGCGAATCAACACATGCTGATTCCGCAGCAACGGGGCAAAATGCTGGATTACTTTCCGTACGGAGATTAATTCCAGCATGTTTATGTGGAGGGACATGTGAGCCGGCCACTGTCCCCCCACTGCCTGCGACATACACGTTCCTCCCCACCCTGAGAGAGATGCGTCTGTGAACACCGAGATGTGTGACGTAACTCTGCCCAGGGGCACACCCGCTGACAGGACGTGGGGACTTTTCCAATAGGTTAAGTCTGAACCCACGGAAGGAGGGATGGTCACCATGCGCCTCTTCTGTCGCACGGGGTCGATGCGCAGGCGAATAAACCACCTCTGGAGTCTCCTCATGTGCAGGAGGCCCAGGGGGGTCACCACGTGACCAGCTGCCATCGTGCCAAGCAGCTGCATCACGGAGAGGGCTGTCACCACGCTGCGAGGTGTGACGCGTCGGAGGAGAGCTGTCAGTGCCTCCACTCTCTGCTGTGAGAGTGGCGCTCTCATGCGGGCTGAGTTCAATTGCACACCCAGGTAAATAATACTCTGGGAGGGAATAGGACAGCTCTTCTTCCAGTTTATCACGAAACCCAGCTTTGACAGGTGGGATACGAGCTGTACCGTCTGTAAAGCAGCTTCCTCCCTGGAGCGAGCCAGCAACAGCAGGTCGTCCAGGTAAAAAAGCACTCTCATCCCTCCTCTGTGTAGCGGCTACAGCGCCGTCTCTACACACATCGAAAAGGTGCGAGGAGCCAGGGAATAACCGAACGGCAGACGGTTGTACTGGTACGATATTCCCTGGAAAGAGAAACGCAGGAATTTCCTGTGTTTCGGGATGATGGATACGTGGAAGTATGCATCCTTCAGGTCTATAGACGTGAACCAGTCTCCCTGGTGAACACACTCCAGCACCTGTTTGATCGTCAGCATGTGAAAGGGCCTTTTCATTATTGCTTTGTTGAATGCTGACAGATCGAGGATGGGTCTCATTCCCCCTGTCTTTTTTGGGACAAGAAAATAGCGGGAGTAATACCCCTGATTTTCTTCCCCTTGAGGAACCCTGGAAATCGCCTCTTTCAACAGGAGTTCCTGCAGCTCTGATTGGAGCGCAAGACACTGTTCCTGGGATGACAGGAGTGTTGCCTGTATCCCATTGAACTGTGGGGGGGGGGAGGCGAACTGCAGAGCGTACCCTCTGCTGATCAGCCTGCTCCTCCATCTGTCCATCAGACACATGTGCTGCCACTCTGAGAAATACTCTGAGAGCGGGCGCACATGCTCGAGATGTGTTGTGGTCGTCATGGCAACGAGCCACGCCAGAGCCCTCGCCGCCGCTGCCCATGAGGCAACCCAAGGTGGGCCTGGAGCGAAAGGGCTGTGAGGGAGCCTCCACACGCTGCGTTTCACCCCGGCTCTCATCATGAGGCGTGTACACGCTCAGGGGATGAATGGAGGTGTGTGCAGTGATGTCCACATGAGGCGTCATACCTGCGCTCATGGGCTTATTACGACCGTGTGTAGGAGGCGTATCTCGGACAGAGGAATGCCGCGAGCTCTGTGGTTTATCAACCGATAGGTTCAAACTAGCAGGCTTCCGCAGCGGGCCCCGCTGTCTACTAATCAATAGATTGGTGGTAGCTGGCTTAATTGGCGCGCTCTGTAGTTTATTAACCGATAGATTAAAAACTGCAGGCGTTAGCAATGAGCCCTGCTGGCTACTAACCGATAGGTTATAGGCAGCTGGCTTACACAGAGTGGGGGATATGTGAGCAACATTTGATACTGATGACTCAGACAAAAAGTTGAAAAATGAACCCATTTTATTTACACACTCCCCCCCAACACGTCAAAAACGGCTATGCTTTTTTGACGGCTCTCGCGGAGCAGAGAAAGAGCGGGGCCTGCTTCCTCCTGGCCTCACCGCAGGAAGACCCCTCCGTTCCTGGGGTGGCGGGGGAGCGGAGACGCGGGGGGGGGCCCCTGCCGCTGCCGACGGGCGAGCCTGTCGCCGTGGCTGTGGTTGAGGGCGTCCCTCCGCCTGCCGCTGTGGCCGAGCTGGACGCTGCGGCCGTTGCGGCTGTTGCGGGCGTTGGCGCTGTGGTCGCTCAGCCGGCTGGAGCCAGCTGACGTGCTGGCGGATGTCGTCCGCCTGTTCCGCAGCCGCCTTCATGGTTTCCACCATGGTGTGGAACTGGGGTCCGAACAGCCCGTCCGGGCTGATCGGAGCGTCCAGCAGAACCTTTCTGGCCGTCTCTGTGATTGACGCCTGTTGCAGCCAGAGGTGGCGCTGGACCTGCGTCTTCCACGCGGCAATTCTCGCCTGGGAGACCGCGACGGCCGCACACAGCGTGAGCGCTGTGCTGGCCGCCTTGGCGATCTCCTCTGCTTCCTCTGCGGCCAAGGTGGTGGACCGCTCCACCAGCGTCACCACCGAGTTTGATAGGAGCGCGATGTTGTTCGCCGCTGCCGATGCCTGGAAGGCACACTGGTGCACCCGGTCGGCCTGGCGGGCGACATACTGGTCCCTGGGGGAGACCAACGTAGGGCGCCGTCCGGCGACCAAGTTGGCCTGCCTTACCCCAAAAAATGCAGTCAGACTCGGCTCCAGAGAGGGGGTGACTGGGAACCCATCATCTGTGAGCCCCTCCACCTTGGTGAGGGGCACAAACGTGGCCACCGGAGCCTTCAGGGTCCTCGGGTTCGCCGCCGCCCCCTCCTGGTACCTCCTGATGGCGGGGAAGCGTGGCCAGATAGAGTCACTCCTGACCGTCTGCACCCGCGAGAAAACTCCGGCCATGTCGTCCGGAGCACACCTCTCCTGGGCCAGGGGAACGGGGAGACCTCTGCAGGCAGCCGCTCTGCTTATAATCCCCGGTAGTTCCCCCATGATGCCACCTATCGCCGGCAGCGACGGAGAAGGGGACCGCGTGCCCGGCCTCCAAGCCGGCACCCTGCTCCGACTCCGAGGAGGGAGGGGAGAACCGCACGGTGACCCGTGGAGGGAGACGGGGTAGGAGTCGTCCGACTCCTGCCCGGCACTCGGCTCCATGGACACGAGGCTGCCGTCCATCTCAAAAGCCTGGACGGGCCAGTCGTCCTCCTGAGCCGCAGCAGCGAGAGCGTCCGCTCTACGCTTCCTGTCGGCCGAGGGGAGACATGCACAGTGAGCACATGCGACCTGCTGGCTGAGAGCCGCGTCCGTGTGCTCTGACCCCAGGCAGGATTCGCATGTCTCATGTTGGTCGTAACCCATGATGTAGCCTGAGCGACATGAGGGGCAATCACGCACACAGTTGCTGCTCATGGTTACGCTGGTGTCTCTTCGTGCTTCAGTCGCTCTCCGGGGTGCTGAAGAAAAGAGGGAGCAGATTGTCGGCCCTCCTTCCTATTTATACCGGAAGGGAGGCCGAGGGTGGGGCCCACCTTGCGGGTGGGCGTGGACTACAAGTGTTTTCAGTGCTGCGCGGGTGCGCAGGGGGATTACCCAATAGCGATAGCCTTAGAGGGCGAAGCCATATACGAAATAGAACGCAGGAAATGACGACAGAACAGCTAAAAAAGACATCTCACACCGTGTCAGATGTTGGTTATTTTGGGGAGGTGGAGATAAATCATATTGTTTGGTGGATGCAGTTTGAACCAGAGTAGCAGCATGGAGGTCGGATCGTCACCAAAATAAATAAATAAGTGGTCCGAAAAAGGTTAATGACAAAATAAATACACATAGCCTTCCTCAGGCAGTGTGTTTGTACCGGGGACAGGAGACCCCCCCTTGATGAGAAACTGATCGGGGAATCCCTCCGGAGTGGAGTCATGACGACTGGATCTGAATTATGTTTTTGTATTTGGTGGTTTGTGTCCCAGCTGTCGATCAGCTGTGCGCAGCGTCTCCCCCCCCTCCCGTAGCAACTCTATATCCATATTTATTTATTTCTCCCAGTTATGTTTTTGTGTGCACTGAGGAGTCTCAAACAGGCGTTTGTTTAATCATTTTAAGATTGGCTTTAATCAATGTTTGAAAATGAATTCTTCATATAGGATAAATGAGAGGTAAGATTTTATTTAGGGTATTATTTCCACATATTTCTCTCCATTCTTCCTTCTGCCAACGGTGTCGCAGTTTCTCTCCCGTGTTTCTGCTTAGTGCGTACGCATGGGTTAGAGTTTGCGTGGAGGACAGCACGTTTTCCCGTGAAGTTTGTTTTTTATAAATCGCAAACATTGCGTAGAAACTGGTGTACGCCATCTTTTGAGCGTACGCACCGTTTATAAATGAGGCCCCAGGTAATCATTCGTTCGTTGCGAGGTTCGTTGCGAGGTTCGTTGCTGCGAGGAGCGGACAGGTTTCTGGGTCGGCGATACAGTGAGAACAAGCGAAACTCATCCTGAGCACACACAAACACTCACAGCTGAAGTAAAAAGTGGGGCTTGATATAAGAAAAAGGTTTATAACGCTGTGAGAATGGGACGTGCACAGGTATGGGCTAATGTTGCCCGGGCAACGGCCCGTTTGGCCTTTTTGGCTGACCTGCCCCTCTGGAGAGAGCGAGAGTTTCTTTTTCTTTTTTCTGTTGTGGCCGAATCAACATGATAAGCCCACAATTAGTATTGTAGCGTCTCGCTGCGGGAAACACACTTTGTCAGCGCTGTCATCTGCCGGTGCGTTCAGACCACCTCAGTGTCGGATTTTGGAAACTTGATTTTGAGTTGTCTCATGGCAGTTAGGGTATAAGGGACAAACCAGGGGACTTTACTTCCTCTTGATACCGGCGGTTATTTACAAACAAACACCTAAATATAGCCCACTTGTTGTTGTTGTGCTTCTGTCTTTCTGTGTCTTTTCATCTGTAAACTCCCTCAACGGGGCCGCTCGCTCTCTTTTCTTGATCGCCCTCTCACGGGTGAACAGTTCAATGTCCCGCTTCATTGTACGATTTCTGCCATGTCTCTACCACTTTAGTTTGACCATCTCTGTTATTAAGTTATGGAATACTAAATAAATAAGTAAAATAAAAAATAAAGCCCTATTTTATCAGTATGTCTGGACTGCACAGCAGTTACAATGGTCAAACTACATTAGAACAGAATTGTCCCCATTTTGTCTTTAATAGTTGCTAACATTAGATATTTTAATGAGATATGGAGCGCAAAACAAAAAATGTCCCTGGTTTTCATTGTTAAAATCAATCGCCTTAGCTTATTTTGTTATGAGATGTGAATTACTGTTCAATTTAGTTGATGCAATAATCGTTTGGTTTCTTTTACATTAAAAACAAGTTACAATTTTCAAAAGGTCTTTTTCGGGGGGAGGCCCTTTTTCCAGTTTAGAGCAATAGCCCCTCAAAATGTCTGTGCACATCCCTGGTCTGCAGAGAGCATTTCTCCGCGATCCTAACTCATCTATTACCAGCGTTCAGGAACTCTATGCAAGTCAATGGGGACTCCCTGTTAGTTAGCCAAGGATCCTGGTGTGTGTGCTCCCCGGATTGGTCCATTTGGGTGTTCACACGTCACAGAACCCAGGAAGAAAACAATGGAAAAAGAGAAATCTCCAACGAGGCGTTCTGGGGCAGCATAGACAGGTATTTTCTGTGTTAGAGTTTTACTCACTACAGGGTGTACTTTGAGGGGTTTTGACTCTACAGACCGTTTACATGCAGAAAAACCATGAAGGGGACGGGTAATAACCGGAAAAGCATGACATGGGCCCTTTAACAGTGGACATTTTTCTTGCTTGTAAAAATAAAAACATGTTATCTGGTAACTGCCAGCTCGCTCTGATCCTAAAGAGATCCTATCAAACACCACAGAGGAAGACATCATGATCCCTGGATTATCGAGGGTTTTATGTAGAGACAGCTGCTGGATGACAGTAAGACTTGTGCCTACGATGGCACAGCAAGTCCTCTCAAAGTACATTTAGATAAGTGTTTCTGGTGAAATAAGCTATAAATACGGTTTTTACTTTGAGTAAACAACAAAACAACTTTAACAAATATATTTTACAGAGTTTTTCCTTTCTTGGCTCTCGGTTTTCCCCTTTCTGTCTGCAACATTCCACCCCGCATACCGAGACTCTCCCTCTGCATATGAGGGTTTGCTCTCTCCCAGGATAAATGAACACATGACAACATATTGTGTAATCTGATGTTGTAAGTCTTTTGGTGTAAATAACTCAAATACCTTATTCTTCCTGAAGCATTACAGGGTTGAGAGTTATTTGACTAAACAATGCTTCCTCCTCCACACTGCTAGCTGGAGAACCCCACTGGTTAGGTTAGAAGAATTAGAGCTGGGGCGGAGGGTACTTCCCAAAGTATTAAAAACTGCTGAGGGAGGATATGATGAAAGGGTCTTTGGTTTCAACTGGGGCCAATGGAAAATGATTGATCTCCATTTTATTGGGGAGAATAATTGAACAAAGGAAAGAGAACTAAAATATGGGGAGAAATAAAGAAAATGTCAAATGTCAGGTGAAAGTAATAAGATCTTTTTTGGATGTAATGGGCTTTCCTTTTACTGTTGTGCTGTTTGATTTTCACCTTGTTCTTTAACGGTTACGGCCCGTCCACACAGAGGCGTGCGATGAGTCTTCCAACGCTTCTGCCCATTCACTTGAATGGGGTGACGTCACACCTCACCGAAATGCATTGTGGGGAGCGTAGCTACACTTTGCTCACGTTGCTCGCGTCAAGAAGATACAAAAGTTGAGACATGTTCAACTTTTGTATCTTCGACGGAGGCGTCAGCCAATCAAATCCCATTTATGAAAATCTGCCAGTACAACTGCTAGCCAATCAAACCGCGTGTATGTTAGGAGAGCCAGACCGCAGGTCCGCAGCACCACGGAGAGAGCCTCCCCGCTGCTGCTGAAGGAAGGTGGAACACTTTTTAACTCTTTTTTCCCCCCTCTCTTTTCTCCCTGCTTCTGCTGCAGGCTAGCAGGCTAGCGGGCTTTTTTGCTTTGTATGTCCGGGGCGGGAGATTCATTCATGTGATTGGTTGTTGGTCGCGTTGCTCCCAAGCTTCAGGCACGCCCACCACAAAGATACAACGCACGCTGCTGTGTGGACGGGCCGTTATAGGGTGCCTCCACATTGCAGTATTATGTGTTGGTTCTTTCGATTAAAGCGTAATTGAGAAACAAACTATTTTGATTAACAAAATGTGATTAATTTATCAAAACACATATCTGAGATTTAACAGCAATATTTAAAGCTGGTAGGAGCTGCTGGCTTGTCTAAAAAACCCACTGTTGTTATAATTACCCTCACTGCCTGAACGGTACATTCTGTACAGGTGCGCACTTCAAGTCTAACCATAGGGTTTTAAATAATAATTCCAATTTAAAAAAACGAGACCCACAAATGTGGTGATGTCTTGCTAGCTAACATTAGCTAGTTAGCTTGTGAGATGGTTAGTCAAGGTAGGCTAGCTAACTAGGTAGATAGATAGCAAACGTTAGCTAGCTTGATTTACGGATAGATAGATAGCTAGATAGATAGACAGACAGACAGACAGACAGACAGACAGACAGACAGACAGACAGACAAGACAGACACAGACAGACAGACAGACAGACAGACAGACAGACAGACAGACAGACAGACAGACAGACAGACAGACAGACAGACAGCTGTACTTCCGCACGAGACCGCTCGAAAGCGCTGGAGACGCTGTAGTACATATGCCGGGCCTGTAAGTGGCACCAAAAGCAGCGAAGAAGACCCCTGAGCATGGTTGCCATGGTTGCCCTTCTGTTTATGCCCCACTGTGGATTTAGCAACATGTAGTTCATGTAATTCTCCATGTCCACTTGTTGCTGATGGTTGTGGTAGAGGAGCTGTAGATTTTGCACTAACATCTGTAGCATGGTCGAGCTGTAGATTTTGCACTAACATCTGTAGCACAGTCAGTAGCAGTAGCTCCTGACACAACCCACTCTCACGGCATTTCGTGTTATAGTCACGACATTTAATCTATTGATTCGTGTTCACCAACACGATTATCCCCTTTTTTTCGTGTCACACAGAACGATTTTAAAAGCAATGTATTTCTACTGGTAGGCCTAATGTGTTTCGTGCCTGCAACACGTCTTTTTCTCAGGTCGGGTCGTGGAAGACCGGAAGCTGTGTGGTTCATAAAAACATGTTCTTACTCAATATCAAGCCACAATTATTGCTTTTATTTTAAATCGTATAATTTCTGACTTTTGTTGCCGTCTGTGAGGAAAATAAATGGGGCTCAGAGCCTCAGGATACTGAAATCTGTATTTTTAAAATCTTTTTTTCCTTCTAATTTGTTATTCTTTTCAACATAACACACTGTTATTTACTCAAAAATAATACACAATTATCCTTGTTTTTATTTATTGGTTTATTTCCATAATCTCAGGCTTTTTTGGCGTCCGTCAGGAACTGAATTTCAAAATAAAAATAACCGCAAACAGACGTAGGCCTGTAGGAGTTTAGGATGGCCGAAGACACTACACTACCCATAATCCCCAGCTATCGTTTAGGACTACAGTCCCAGTGATTCATCTTCAAACTCTGTGATTGGATGTTGGAGTGGCAGTGCGCCAAGGTTACGCCGAGCGTCAAACAGCTGTTTGAAATGGAACGAAACCACGCCAGACTATCCAAAACTGGAATCGAATGCCCCCCCCCCCAGAACTACACATGCTGGCTATTGTGTTTCGCAAAATGTTCTATGGGACATATCTACTGAACGTTTTCGTTTTTCCCACAATTAGAAGTTGCCAGTATTAAACACATTGGTGTTATCAAATGTAAAACATATAATTAATAAATGGGTGGAAATCGCTTGTGTCCATAATGCGCAGCATTAATATATACCCACATGACAGCTCAATGTTACTTTGTAATTCTACTCCACTACAATTCAGAGGTTAACCTGGTATTTTTACTCCACTACATTTATTTGAGTTACTTTGCAGATTCTGATTAATGATGTGAAATATAAACAACCCTTAAATCAGACTTTAGTTACACCTGAGTAAAATTCAGGGAAAGTGATTGTCAAGTGCCAACAATCAGGAGAGATATTTTATAGTTGGTGCTTGAGAAGACTAAACATTTATCTGCAATTGACATGAATGGAAACGAATAATAAAGTATATTCATTACTCGTTATTCTCTACTAATAGTTCAATAAAGACTGTATATTATGGCTATTTTGCACATCCCTTTCAAGATTTCAAGATTTCCTAAGGTTTATTGACATATCATATACACAACTACGGTGTAGTTATGCAATGAATGAAAATCTTGGGTCACAGGTTCCTCAACAGGTTATGTGTGTATACCTCCACCATTAAACTGTCATATTCTGCACATTTCTTATACTATCTACATACATAAGAGTATAATTCATATGTATAATATCAGTTAAAATAAGTGCTTCAACATAGTTAACATTGCAGGAAAGTAATATATTAGATGTTAAGTACTTTGTCAGGCTTAATATTTATCTGTAGATAGATACCCCCAAAGTATTTTTTCTTATTTAAAAGAAGGCCTTAATCTAAAGTATTATTTAATGTTTGAATAAAGGTTAATTCGTTTTTCTGTTTTGCACCTCCTCCTATTAATATCTTTGTACATCCTGCACTAAACTGTTTTATTGTAGAGATCACTTACAGTATCTTCTTGATTTTTTATATTCTATATTTCTATCATTGACCTTCTACTTTCCCCCTATGAAAGTATGTACTCTTAATATTTTTTCTCATCAAATATAACACATAAAAACAATAATTCAATAACGTGCTTTAACCACTAAGCGGTGCACACAAGGTACACACAAGGTACACACAGCCATAATAACTTTGTATTATTAGTGTAGGACACTTATGTATGTACAGCATCTGAAGATGTGTAGTTTTATTCATGTTTCACATAATTTTACAGCATATTGCTATATTATTTCAGACTCAGTATTTACATTCTTATATTCAAAGAAAATCAGTAATATCTTTAAAAACTACAAGTCCTTTTATATCAGCTGTGCACCGTTATGGTGTAAATATAACCTATCTACGAATTAGATCAAATGTAAAAGTCAGCCGAATTAGTGTTGATACTGCAAGGAGACGTATTGTGTGAAGAGAAATTGAAGATGTTGTTTAATTGTTGATATATTTATTATCCACGTCAAGGATTCAGTTTCGGCGGCATTTCTTCCAGTTTTTCCAAAGGTCTTCTCATCAGGGCTCTATAAATAAAGAACTACGGCAGATCTGTAATATGTAATGCAGCCGAACCGTGTATTACAATGCCGTTATGTGATGACTTTCAAAGAGAAAAGCAAGAACACTCGGAATTAAGTATTATTTTATTCTTTTAAAATGTTTTTCCGATTTCATATCATATAAACATCAAATCCCAACATGCATTGCGGCTAAAACATCCAATCAGAGAGCTTAAACCATAGCTGAGGATCTTGGGTAATCGCTCGAAATGCCTACGTCTGTTTCCGGTTATTTTTATTTTGAAATTCAGTTCCTGACGGACGCCAAAAAAGCCCGAGATTATGGAATTAAACAAATAAATTAAAACAAGGATAATTGTGTGTTATTGGTGAGTAAATAACAGTGTGTTATTCTGAAAAGAATAACAAATTAGAAGGAAAAAAAGATTTAAAAAATACAGATTTCAGTATCCTGAGACTCTGAGCCCCATTTCTTTTCCTCACAGACAACAAAAGTCAGAAATTATACGATTTAAAATAAAAGCAATAATTGTGGCTTGATATTGAGTAAGAACATGTTTTTATGAACAGCACAGCTTCCGGTCTTCCATGACCCGACCTGAGAAAAAGACGTGTTGCAGGCACGAAACACATTACCAGTAGAAATACATTGCTTTTAAAATCATTCTGTGTGACACGAAAAAAAGGGGATAATCGTGTTGGTGAACACGAATCAATAGATCAAATGTCGTGACTATAACACGAAATGCCGTGAGAGTGGGTTGACTGACAGTAGCTACTGCCCATTTTACAGCAGTGAGCAGCAGAGGTGGGGCTATGGCTTCATCGTTATCAGGAAATGATCGTATATGGCGTACACACAGAGCCGTTTGCCCCCCCAGAGCGTTCCATTTGCAGATCTATCCACCTTGAGACCCGTTATCGTTTGCGGGGGCCGTTTCCGCGTTTCCGTTACGGCCTCGTGTGAACGAACGGGCTATACGAAAGAGAAAAGTAGTTTGCGTTCTCGTGTAAACGGCACCTTAGCTATTTTATCTACCTCTGGAACAAGCTAAACTAGTTATAAATATGTTTATTCTTCACTGTCGGGCACTCATTACTGGATCAGTGAGCTGCATGAGATACTGACAGGCTGTCAGGAGAGAGAGAGGGGGGGAGAGAGGAAAAGAGAGCGCTTCCGCTTATTTCTCCCGTGTTATTATCCAAAGTTAATGTAAACTTGAATAATGTACTTAATTTGAATGTAATAATTATGTTAGTTGTTGTTTGTGGAAGCGCCAGTGAATGAGCCCCATTAACTGAGCCCCATTAACTGAGTTTCAAACATCACTTTAAATGCCCACTCGATCGGATCGGCCATCGGTATCGGCCGATACTGATTCCGGTGATCGGCCCCAAAATTGGCGATTGGAGCATCCCTAAAGGCCCGGACACACAAAGCTGACAACAAAGAACTGACACAGACGGACCCCGACTGTTGCGTCGCCTCGCGTCTCTGCGTGTGTTGCACTGGAACACAGCGCAAAGACTTCAGCCGATGGCCAAGAAGCACATACGAGCAGCCGGCGGTAGTGTGTATTCGTCATTCAAAAGAGGCAACAACCTGAAGACAGACTGCGTGATAACCGAGAGAAGAAGAACAGACTGCGTGATATAAACAAACAACAAATAGCGTGTGCGTTCCATTTTCACTCTACAGCGAGAAGCTCATGGGGCTTTCCCGAACCTGTGTCGAGAGCTGGAGCTAAATTAAATCTCAGATTTGCCTTATTAATAGTTTGTTTGGGTCCCTCACTTCCGTTTTGCTTCTCATGCAGTGATTCGCTAGCTGAAGCCTTTGGCCGACTGGCGGGTTTTCGGCCGAAAAAGCGTCAGCACAGCTGAAAAGACACGACGGTGCAGGACACACCAATCTGAGTAGGGCGTGTCAACGCCCATCGTCGGCCTGACGCCCACCAACGGCCAACATCGGCTTGGTGTGTCCGGGCCTTAATAGACAGACAGACAGACAGACAGACAGACAGACAGACAGACAGACAGA
>CALSBZ010046926.1:366842-377840 GCA_943591055.1 Gobionotothen gibberifrons
ACACACACACACACACACACACACACACACACACACACACACACACAGCCCTGAGGGTTTGGGTTGCTGTTCCTTCCTCCCATTGAGGACGCATGCAGGAAGTCCTTGTTTGTGTATTGGCCCGCTGCCATGTCTTATTCCTCCTCACATGCCTCACATTGTTCTCCCCCAGCATTACATTCTCATGGTGTGCATGTAGTAGTGTTTGCGCTCTGGGTTTATTGCTTGAGAGCCACACTTGTGGAATCCAATGTGTCTGAATGAGTGTGTTTGTGCAACCAAAAATGTGCTACAACTGTCATGGTGCGGAGGGGAACATTGTGATCCCACAGGAGAAAACACTAACAGGGATTGTTGGTTTGAAACGGGCTGCCCAGTGGAGGCCTTAGAGGTTCATCATTGTCCGAACCATAAACCTCTGGGAGCAAGAGGCAATATGTTGGGATTCTGGTGTAGCTAAAAGATCACCTGAGCCAAGACTTCCTCCTATGTGAGCCAGTCAATTGTTATCATTCAATTAGCAACTTGAGATGTGAGAATGAATTCGGAGTTAGGAGACGAAGATGTCACACACCGGATTGTGTTACAGGTAGCCAATTTACAAGCCAATAAAAAGATGAAAGCAGAGCTGATGTTAATCAAAGCATCAAAGCAATTTCTCTTTTATTTATTTTAATCTAAAATGGATGACCTGTCATCATACCTTACCATACCAGATTTATAAAGTATTGTATTTAGATTCTCATTATGATAATGATTCTGATCTGAAATACACTGTTTCATCACACAGCAGCCCGGTATCAATTTAAATTCAATAGAGGTTGCAATTGAAGTTCCAGTATATGAGAATTAATGTACATGTTAGTTTATTAGAATCTTAGGAGGGAAGAGCATCGAGACAAACAGCTGGTGGAGTAGTTCTCTCCAGTAAACCTTTATAAATAAAGAGATGAGGAGCTGAACCTTAATAGGATTCACCATCCTTCATGCACGTCTTAAAGAAGACATATTATGCTATTTTTTAGGTACATATCTGTCTTTTGTGCCTCTACTGTAATATGTTTACATGCTTTTGCATGAATCTGAAGTGGAGTGTGTGAGAGAGAAACTCCCTCTGGAGGGAACACAGGGGATGTTAGCCTTTGCAGACCGTTTACATGCACAGAAACCTATAACACTACAGGAAAGGGAAAACCCCAAAAATAGTCAGGGGGCCAATCCTGAAAAGTGCTTCCGTTAACACTTTTGCTGCCATGTTTGGGTAGAAGCTGTCAACATATTTTTTTGGTAAGAGGGGACCTATGTAAGATGTTCTAGGGTGGTTGACAAGTTTGAAAAAATGTGTTGTGAATTTTAGAGGCCATTTCAGGCACATTTTTCAGATTGCCTGCTCGAAATGACATGCCCACAATAAATATAGAATATCTCCCCAATCACAAGGGCCATATAGATAATCCTGGTATCAAAAGAAAGGTGACAGCAGTGGTATGGCTGCAGAAGTGTCAGAATGTAAATGGATGTTACTGTGTCAGAGAAAATAGAGCTGGACCATTGAAAAAAAGTCAAAAATTAAATTTCCGCCTGTTTTTAGAAAATTTCAGCTTGGAAACATAAGATAGTAGCCCAAATAATTTAGGAATCATGATTCCAATGTATGCTAGGTATTTTTGCCAAGTTAGAGCACAGTCATTTCATACAGTTCATACACAGGTTTGAATAATGTAATGTCCAAGCGGAAATCTATATGATTCTCGAGGTGACCTTTCGTGCTAATGCTTTTTGACTTTTTAATGTTGTATTTTGACAATACACTTGGATACCATGATAAGACAAAATATTTTTGTGGATTACTGAGGATCATCTTCCCAGTAATGGAACCATTGTATGTATACAAAATATTACATAAAACATTAAATAAAAACTAAAACAATAAAATGAATCCAGTGTTAGGGTTGGAAGGAACCAGAGCAACTCAGGGGTTAGGCATGTTCAAGCCAACAGGCGTGTTTATTTGGAAGAGGGAGGGAAATTTATAGACGAGGTATAGTCAAGGCAGTATGGGGCACTAGAATCCTGGTGTCTACGAGGATGAGGACAGGCCAATGGGGCACAGGAGACACTGAGAAGGAAAGAGACACAAGGTCAGAATGGCACAACAACTGGATGCACAGCAAGGTAGTAAACTTGGTAAGTCTAGAATCTCAGGTACATACCGTTAGGACCTAGAAGGCACTTCAGACTCAATGTTTGCTGGTTACAGACGGGGATCTGTACGCCCCTGCGCCCTCAGTACACGTGCTGATGTGGAGGGCTGAGCATCGCACACTGAAGATCTCGTTGTTGTGTGCTTTTTTCTGGCGGCCGCACCACAACATCCAGATCAAGATCGGTTTCTTCACCGTTAGTCTCTTGAATGTCATTGGAGTTCATGCACCACACTGCACGAGCACATCCACACGCCCCACTGCAATACAGTCCTCTTCTGCGACAGAGACACTGTCTGGTACTGCACTGACTTCCACTTTCCTTGCATCCACACACTGTCAGCTGTACGCATGTGGATTGTACAGGTTCCTTGGTAAGAAGCATGGGGACCAGCATACCATTCATCATCTGCCAACCACAATTGATTGGTGAGGGCAGTTGTGGATGTGTCTCTAGTGACTGTTTCCAAACCTTCGTTTGGTAGTGGGCCCTCTTGAGGTGCATTGACAATGCATCTTCTGTTGGTGGTAATGTATCAACATTGGCTTTAAGTTTTCGAAAGAGAGCGCAGCGAACTTCTTGTATCGAGTTGCTGGTTGACTTAAGGTCATAGAGCTTACATACAAACTGTTCTGCCAAGGATAGGGAAGTGGTACTTGGTACTTCATCCTCACCAAAGTTGTGGAGAAGATGCGGGAACTGCTGGAACACTTTCCATGCTGTCCTTTTTCCAATTCCGGTGAACTGGCACGTAGTATCACATCCAGTGATGGCATGAAATGCCAACAGACCATCGAGCATCTCATTTGGTAGTGTGATTTGATGGTCTTTGATGTAGCGTGGTTTCTTAGGTGTTCCTGCTTTCATCCAAACTTCTTGGCTTAGTTGGTTTGCAAATACAAGTAGTAGCAGCAACACATCTGTATCTCGGCACTGAATGATGAGCCTCTGAAACCCTTTCATTGTTGCATCAGCTGCATGTAGTAGTATGCGTGTATCCGCTTCTTCATGTGTAGCTTGTAGGGGAGATACATCAATCCCAGCTGCTGACGTGACTTTTTCAGGATCCTCAAAACCCTCCACTGATAACAATTTCCTCATCATAAAGCTGCACATGATTCTCAAGCTCAGTTGATAGGAAATGGGTAAGGTTGGCTTTGTTTTCATCCATTTCAATGAAGCTATTCCAGTTAGCAGGTAGCTTTACTCTACTCACAATTGTGCGAACCTTTCGCTGAGTAGTGCTGCGTTTTGTTCTTGTTCCACTCTTGATGGAGTTTTGTTGGTACCGATCAAACACTATATCCACTCTGGTGACGTTCCCATGTAGATTAGATGCAACTCTCTGTGTGAACACATCTGCATATTCCCCGAAGGTTGATGCATTGTGAGGTTTTCCCATGGCTCTTACTAAGGCCATTCCATCAATGATGGTGCATGTTCTCATAACAGATGGACTGAGCTCTGTTTCCTTTGCACCAGCTTGTAGTATGGTGGCTAAGTCAGCTTTGTTTGTAGGCCTGAGCACTGAATCTGTTGTGGCAAGTGACAGGGGGACTGCACACAGTTCTTTTTGGAGAAGCTCATCCATGTTGACTGTGAGGGAATAATTCTGTCTTGACTCCAGGAATTTGACCCTTTCCTGCATGTTGACATTTACGATCAGCCCTGATCGTTATCTCCCGCAAGGAACGTGATAGTGCAGCTACATGTTGATACAATATGTTTTATGACTTGATCTGGTGGAAGTAGGAGTTATAAAACTCTGAGAACGCTGGCTTCAAAGCACAGCAGGGGGTCAGAGACAGTCTCCAGGTATCAAGGCCCATCCCCAATATGTTGATTATGACTCTCTGTAAACTAGTTAATGGTCTACCAAGACACAGGATGATCAGAATTGACATGGCAACCTCAGTCCAGAATCAGCAAGATGCTGGCCAATGACCTTTGAAAAGTTCATTTGCACATGAAAGCCACCCAGGAGAATAACAATATTCTCGCACTCTTTTTGGTGATGCCACTGAAGCATCTTTGCTTTGCAGTAGAGCTGCTCATCAGGTTATATCAGGTTATTACTGTGTACCTTTGGCCCAGCTGTGTAGTCATTTTGTGGCAGTTTTGTAACACCGTCCAGATTGTGTCATAGTCATGTGCTGGAGAATTTATGATAGGCATCATTCCAGCTACTGTTTTTTGGTGATCTGATTTTGACATAAGCTGGTTGAATCCACTCCAAGATGGAACAACTTCAGAGTTCTGTTGTCTGCACAGAATCCAGGCAAGATCCTGGTTCTTTGATTGCTTAGTTAGTTGCGTATCTGCATCATACATTTCTGGTGTAACTGGCCCATGGAATTTTGGAGGGGGCTTCTGTGATTCCATTTTAGCATCCTTGAGCTCAAACATCCCTGGTGGAATTGAGAGTGACTTTGCTCTGCCTGATATCAGCTTCACTTTGGGGATTTGTTCTTGAGGTTCACTTCGTCTGAAATCGAATGTTGAAGGTCGAATCCGGAGGTAACTGTTATTTAGTCGACAATATCAGACTCAAACTATTTATTATCTCAAATACCACCCATTAGTTTGAACTGTATAACTCGTTTGCTTCACTGACATTGCTGTTGTGTTTTGCTGTATCAACCCACAGCACCCCATGTGGTAGGCTATGATATTGTTTTACCATTGGTTGATTTTTTTTAAATCAACAGTTAAGATCATACTTTCACAGGAGATATATTGAGGGATAATATTACAAAATTGTTCGAAATTACAGAGCAAATTGTCACTAATTTGGCAGCATTGTGAAAAAAGGTCAGATTTTACCACTTACAATGATACAATGATTAAATGACCAAAAAAATCATTTTCAAAGATGTAAACATAGCTAGGCCACATGTCAAGGGGTTAAACATGAATACTGGATAGGTTTACAGCTTCTACCCAAAAGCGATTACTTAAGTTGCAATATCAGTGTTGGCCCCCTGACTAAAAGCCCAATAGGGCCCCTTTAATTGATCTACTTCAGAGAGTAAAACTGTTTTGCACTATTCCAAGCTTTTGGAAAAACACTAAAAGGTAATGGTGCACTTTTTAGTTTTTTGTTTGCTGAAATGTTTACATTTTTGTACTAATGTTATCTCCACCAAGGAGGAAGGTATCTATTCAGTGTGACCCTGATAAGTTCATTCTGTATACGGCCTGGATACAGAGAGCTGGGCCTCAGACACACATTCAGACAGATGTCCAGATGATTAGGAGTAACAACGCCTCTCACTCAGTGTTAGTCAGTGCTTTGGAAAGGGAGGCACTGCTAGCTGCCCTGTCATGGTAGCATGCTTGGTGCGTGTGCATTGTTTTCACGGCATGCTTCCAGGCAACCAATGATCATAAGATTAACATCTAAATGATTTATTTCTGACATGGATTCATTTAGTCACACACTCCAAGTCATTTAATAGGTTATTCTGATATCCTTCATGATGAACGATATCTTCCTCATGACATGATGAACGATATCTTCCTCATGACATGATGAACGATATCTTCCTCATGACACGATGAACGATATCTTCCTCATGACACGATGTGGGGACTTTTGATGATATTCCGATGAAGGAAAAGAAGAACAAGAGATACAAATGAGACAGCATGTATTAACATGTCTTCTTGATGCAGTGACAAAGAGGAAGAGGAGGAGATGGATACGGAACGATGTAGGAAAACGTGTCTCTGTGCATGTTCCTAGATCTCAATCTTATTTTTATATTTCCTCACGAACTGTGGAATCTTGGCTTGCAGACACCAGTCATCGAGTCACACAGCTTTAGAGACATGACTCAAGCAGCCCAACCAGAAGGCAGCGTGAGGCAAACTAAACATTTGAGATGGAGACACAGTGAGAGAGAGAGAGAGAGAGAGAGGGAGAGAGAGAGAGAGAGAGAGAGAGAGAGAGAGAGAGAGAGAGAGAGAGAGAGAGATTCTCCCCTCAGTCAGGGTCACCAGCCTCCCTGTGGCAGGATTCCTCCATGCCCCACCAGAATATGATACCAGTCTGGATAAAAGCAAGTTATTAATAAACGTTCACCAGAGTGGAAACTCCACAGAGAAAGATGGTAAACAACTTGTAATACAGGGGTCATGCAGCGACATATAATCAATACATGATACTGCACATAGATAATGGAAACACAGTGTCACCTAGGAGTGCTATGCTGAACAACAGTCACCAAAAGCAGAGGTGGAAGAAGTACTCAGATCTTGTACTTCAGTAAAAGTAGAACTACCACAGAATAGGAATACTCTAAGTCCTGCAGTCAAAATGTTAAGAGTACAAAAGTATTAGCATCAAAATATACTTAAAGTACCAAAAGTAGTCATTGTGCAGATTGGTCCATTTCAGAATAATATATATGATATGTTTTATAATGATTGATCATGAAAGTGTTCTCAAAGCTGGTAAAGGTGCAGCTAGTTTGAATGACTTTGTATACTGCAGGGTAGCTTGTGGATTTACTCCAGGTGGAACTAAAGTCTGATTTAAGAGTTCCTGATTTCTTTTGCGCGCTATGACTTCATACTGAGCTTACATTTGTAAAGTTATGAACACTGTCTTTCTCATTTGTCCTGTATTTATTCTACCCCTCTCCTAAAATAACTGACCCAAGCACACCCCCCCCCCCCCCCCCCCCCCAGTAAAATTGGTCTCGACCTGCTACTGGATGCCAAATAAAGAATATAGTCAAATATATATTTATAAATATTGCTTTGAAAGAGCATAAGAGAGGTTCAAACATTTTACATAATAGGTCAACACGACTGATCTTCTTAAAATGATGATGTTTTTGTATAAAACATCTTTTTACTTTCATTTAATCATTGAGAGACAGACTGAGAGACAGACTGTTACCTCATTCACACCAACGGTGTTTCAGGGCCGGCCCGGAGCTAGAGCTTGAAAAGCACCGGGTTTTCCTCTTCACACCGCAGCTGAGCAGCCTCTTAGCTCCGGAATCCGGTTCATTTCGAGCACCAAAGTCCGGCCAGAGCAAAAGCACCACATACGTCACGCTTACGTTGAGGCGGGGGCAGAGACAGGATCTACTCCTGAACAACAACAGAAAGTCCGCGTTTTATCCAGTTTGTACACAACGATGGAGAAACTTAACAAGAGTTTCAGAGTTTCAGTGTTTCTGCCATAGACTGTATATATAAAGGTTTCTGCTCATGGTGAAGCAACGTGTCTGCGTGTTAAGGTGGAACCTGAGCATTCACGTTGATCACCTCTCATTATAACTAATTATAAATCTATAAAACTATAAATATTAAACTGTACTTCACGTGTTCATTTGAGAACAGCTGTTACATACTTGGGTGAAGGTTACAGTTCATTTAAATGAAAGATACAACGTTACTCCACACTCATGGTTCAGTCCACCTTAAGAAATAAGACCGATCTCGGAAGCAGTTGTGTTTTAAAAAAACCTTTATAGACACGAGTACACTTGTTTATAAGAATATAGTCCAAACCACAGAAATGACTCCGCAAAAGCTGCAGATAGAGCCATAAGAAATGAATGCAACTGATTTCATCCGCGCGGTTTGGCTTTATGAAGCAGGCACGCAAATGGTAACGTCATGACGCAAACGATGACGCAATGACGCATTACCAGTGGACTCTGGGCTGTGTGAAAAGAGCCAGAGCTAAACCGAAGAACCGGTTCTGAACCTGAAAAGCTCTAGCACGGAGCTTGAACCGGAGTTGGTGTGAATGAGGTATCTGAGACAGACTGAAGGACACAGTACAAGTCAGTAATAATACATTTAACTTATTGTTTTGTTGGAAAGCCTGTGATGTGTGACTTCATGGAGCAGAGAACATGTTGTTTTCATTGAACAAGCCTCAAGAATGACTGTGGTGGGCATGCTTGTGTTGGACTGACAGTTTGAGTGTTGGGAGGAGAATGCAGTATTCTGCATGCTGCATGCAGCAACCCAATTAGGTGTGTCCTTCAAAGACCTGCGCCTACATCACCACATTCCCTTTTAGTTAAGTCTCTGGAAATGGAAATGGGGAATTTTGTTTTGGGAGGCGAAGAGGAAGGGTGTATCCAAAAAGGTTTTATGAGTGCTGGATCAAACATGGCATTAAGGGAATCCAGACTCTGTTTGTACTTTATACTATTTTAATTGTGATGGAAACAACTGGCAAAACAAGACAATGTTTTCATTTTCAGGCAGTCAGTGTACATGGAACATATTTGTCACAGATGTAGAACTCATCAAAATACTTAATAAAAACTGTAAGATCTATAAAACATGACATTGTCTGACAGCTGATCAGTTTTGAATGTTTGAATGGATACGAAGGAGCAGCCACAGTGAGCTGCTCCATGAAAAGCTGCTTGTGACAGGCTGCATGTCTGCAACTTCTCTACAAGCTAGCCAAGTCCTCATCATACGCTGCGGCTGTATGGAACTCAGCTGGCCCTGCGTGCAACATGAAATCTGAGAGTAGTTGTTTATGGGATGGTGGAAAAATTACACTTTTTTCTTAATTCAAACCACCTGAGTTTGTCTGGCTGTGTTGTAAGAACATACACAGTTGATCTACGGTGTGTGTGCACGTGTGTAACAACACAAAACAAAAAAAGACCCAGAAAGTCACTGTATCCAAAAAGGCAGCGCAGAATGAGGCCTAAGTAAAACAGCTACTGCTATCAATACTTAGTGCTGGCAATAATAGCATTGGGGCTCTGATCAAACGCTTGGACAGGGTTTTTCTAGTTCAAACTAACTGTCATCATCAGAAGGTGATTCCACAAATGGACTGAAACTGAACCGCTATACAGTATATACGCGCCAGAGTATTTTAGTTGGGTAATCTATGGTAGGGCTAACCCATACAGTGGTGGGGCTCAAGTCAGTATTTGCAATGTAATTAAATGCACGCTATATCGCCACCTTGACAGTGAAACGCCATGCGTGAGGTTTAGATTATTTCCCTGTCTCAATCAAAATGGAACTGTATGAAATAAAACGGCACATTTGTCTTGTAGTAAATAAAAAGGGATCACTGTGAACGTGACGTATGATAGTACACGTTGAAGATCCAATGGGGATACTGAATGGCGGTTCCGATTGATCTCAATCAGTAATGCATGACGCAGACCCAACGTTTCGTTGTCAATCTTGTGCATAGTGTATGTATGCGTTAATCCAATTGTACTAATGAATTATCTCATTGATTTCTCAAATGTTTGACCTTTCCAATTTTTTGTTTCACTTATGAGACCCTTCATACTCGCCACTTATTTTATGGTCATCTTCTGCCTTCTGTCTTTTACAGTTTTGGATCCAACCCCAGACGACCCCCTGGTGCCGGTTCTGCTGGTGAGCCTGGTGCCTCTGGTGGTGATGGGGATTGTGGTTGTGGGAATGTTCCACTGGTACCGAGCCTATCGGCAGCGCGGGATCCGAGAATGGGAGAGCAACATTAAGAAGCGCAAGCCCAAAGCCGCAGGGCTGGACTGCGACGCCTGCGCCATCATGATGGATGACGACGGATCGGACAGCAGCTCCACGCACGCCAACAGCCTCAACCACAACACCGAGCCGCTGCCTATAGAGCTGGAACTGCTGGTACGGAACTAGTTGTACTTCAGTTATTCTGTTATTTACAACTTAACTGAAACTCTCTCTAAAATCCTAACATTTGATCTTGTCCCAGGTGGGGAAGGGTCGCTTCGCCCAGGTGTACAAGGCCAAGCTGAAGCAGAGCACCTCAGATCAGTTTGAAACAGTCGCTGTGAAGATCTTCCCCTACGAGGAATACGCCTCCTGGAAGAACGAGAAGGACATTTTCTCCAACACAGACCTGCGACACGAAAATGTCCTCCATTTCCTGACAGCTGAAGAGAGGAAGGTGGAGAAACAGTACTGGATCATCACGGCCTTCCACCACAGAGGAAATCTACAGGTGAGGCTGATAGTGACAGGACACCATACATTAGTGCTGTACTCCAACACATCCATATGTTCTGTGTGCAACATCTAAATTGGTAAGTGACTAATAATTATAGCTGTCAGATAAAAATATCCCTCTGAGATGTAGAAATACAAAATAAAGTACAGGTATTTTAAATGTGTACTTAAATACAGTACTTAAAGGCCCAGTGAAGTGTGCGCCTGTGCATGATCTGTTATGCTAATACATATAGTAATGACCAACATTGTCCATTGGAACCCTATCAAAGATGTTGGAATAGCAACGAATTTGACGAGTTTGAATTGAAATCCGCAGTCGACCTCCGCCTTCGTGGGTGTGGCTTGCGATCTACTGCGCGACGTCACAAGATGAACGCGGTCGAAGTGTTTACATTCATCACCATTCATTTTTGCTCTGTTTCAAAGTCGAATTTATCTAAGTTTTTGAGCGAGTATTTAACTGTGTGTTTGTGGAGACACTGTGATGGATCGTTACGCTATGTGCAGCTCAAGGCATAATATGCTCGAATGGGAGCTGCAATGATGTTGCGCACACTATCGGTGCTGAGTGTGCTGACTTTTCGTACAATGTCCCACTGTCTGGCTACCTGCATAAAGTCAAGTGCTCGGCGCAGTTGTCGGCGAAATGTCGTTCCTCTGTTTTCATTGAAACAGCTCCTTATATCCGTTAGCGCAGCTAGGTAGCACCAGATGCTAACAACAACACGTAAGGTGTGCCTCGCTCGCGAGTCGCGCCACACATACACACCCTCCCGGTCCTCCCGATGGCCTGCCGGTGAGCGTGGAAGT
>CALSBZ010046926.1:392419-403636 GCA_943591055.1 Gobionotothen gibberifrons
CACACACACTGCTCACACACACACTGCTCACACACACACTGCTCACACACACACACACACACACACACTGCTCACACACACACTGCTCACACACAATGCAGATCAATCTGCTTTATGGTTTTCACTTTCTTTGATTCATTTGTTATGTTTCTACTCAATAGGTGAACCTATATGTAGTGTGTGTGAGCTTAACTGTATGTACTTAACCAAACAGAGCATTTTCGGTTGGCTCCGATTTTAATTCTGTTTCTGTCAGAATATGCGTAATGAAAGGCAGGTCAAATATCACATCGTCAAATAAGGTCACATTGTTCTGTTACATTACTTTTATACTCAATTAAGGTGACTCATTACATTTTTTAAAGAGTGATTATTATTTATTGTACACAGACACATTCTGATCCATCATGCATGTTTAGGCTGTGTTCAGTATTTTAGTCTGTAATGACTTAGAGAAAGAGATGGACGTGGTCGATAATCCTTCATATATGTAGGAATGAAATGCACTTACTGTGAGACCAGAACAAAACACCTTTTGATCGGATAATCCTTCATCCTTTTTTACAAGACAGTATTTTAGTTTTGAGCGTTGGGCTTGCTTTGTGCTTTTGAAGCCTGTGTGAAGGGTGATAAATGGAATCAAGCCGAAATCAGTGAAACATCGTTTTAATGATGTAATTTTAATTTAAATACACCACATCCTAAAACACAGTTCTCAGCCCCCGCACCGATGTCAGGACATGTTAGATTAAGGATGTAGGATTAAATACTTTATTCCTGCAGCTGTCACAGCTTTATAGCTGCAGCCATCTGTGCACCGGGCATAGGAAGTACTCAGTTACAAGGAGATGTCCTCGCTTCAAAGTCCTCAAGTCCTCAAAGATTATATAGGAAGAAGACATAAACATCAAAAGTCACACTGAGTCACATCTCATCTTATCTTATTTGATCTTATCTGACAGTAGCCTCTTATTTTAAGAGAATGAGGGAAACACTCACCACCAGGATTCTTCCCTGCCAACAAGTTTGTGTCACGGCTGACTTTAGTATAGGCTTTGGTGTGTGTGTGTGTGTGTGTGTGTGTGTGTGTGTGTGTGTGTGTGTGTGTGTGTGTCTGCCCATTCTGCATTAAAGTAACTTGTAACTAGTTTAGTATGCAGTCTCACACCCTGCTGTGGTGCTCTCTCTACAGGGCATCGCGGTGATCTGTGCAACCATCATGGAGTGCTGGGACCACGACCCGGAGGCCCGGCTCACCGCTCACTGCGTCGCCGAGCGCATCTCGGAGCTGGAGGACGAGATGGAGAAGCTGTCCAGCCGCAGCTCCTCGGCAGAGAAGATCCCCGCCGAGCTGAAGATCCCCACGGACTTGGAGATCCCGGGGGACGAACAGAAAATCACGGGAATACAGGACGTCATAGCTGTGGACTGCTCTGTTAGTGACGAGAAGTGACAGGAGGCGGGACATCCTCAACAAGGGCACTTAATCTGCTTTGATGGGACTGAAGATTCTCAGCAGTGATGTTAGGGAGCAGTCTCTTCCTCTCTTTCTATCCCAGCAAAGAGCTTTTGGATTAAAGCAGCTTAGCTGAAGAGCTAAAGAGCCAAAAAGCAAAAGATGACTGGAAGCGTCCAAAGAGGTGCCTTGCATGGACACAAAGAGTCAGACTCACTCTTTGAGGAATAAACAGGGCCATAACTATTCAACCAAAGACATTTGATGTGCACTTTAACATTGTTTTTCTTATGCATTACACATGCTTGTTCATGTATGCTAACGTGCTAGCGGTAAAGGAGGTTTTGCCCATAAGTGTCTTCGTTTGTCCGAGAGTGTCTAATGATGCTGCACTCCATCTTCACCAGCAGGAAACCAAAGAAGTGTGTGTGTGTGGAAGGAAAGTGTGTGTGAGCTTTTGTGTGTTTTTACCCAGCTAAACATGTTTGCCAGATAACCAAGCCCAATGTACATAGAGACCATAACTGTACATAAGAGGAACCCAAAGGAAGTGTATCCTATACTTACCTTTGAATGCAGAGAATACAAGACGTCACAGACTTCTTTTTTTATAGTTTTTCTATATCAACAGGAAAGTTGGCCAAAGAGATGTTATACCCTGCCTTACATACAGTTTGTGTCATTTGTAAAATATTGTAAACCCTTTATGAATTAAAGATATGTCTGTATACTGACATTCTGTTCGCAAATCCTTTACTTCGACTACGTTGTCCACTTCCTGTCTTGCATTAGTTTTGTCCAAGTTTGCTAATTTGACTTCTCTCTCCTCATTTGTAGCATTGCTGTTATCACACACACACACACACACACACACACACACACACACACACACACACCTCATCTCACGTATACATTTTCTGTTGAAGATTTTTAAAAGCTTAAAATATTTATGTTTAAGATTACACTAGTGGTATTACTTCTACAAACTGTAAAGTTGGTTCTCTTGTAACAACATTTTACAGATAATACTTATGCAGCTTTAGTAAGTAAGTCTTGTAATGCAATCCTTTTCCTGAGTTATGTTGTTCGAGGCCTTCAGCAGGGTGAAAGTGAAGGAGTCTGGGCAGGCTGGCTCAAAGAACACATATTATAGTTTTCAGGTTCATAGTAGTATTTGTGTTCCTCTCCTGAGACATGCGTACATGCTTTAATGCTCAAAAAGCCTCTTTTCCCCCTCTGTCTGAAACCAGAGCCCAGTCTGCTCTGATTGGTTAGCTGGCCGGCTCTGTTGTGATTGGTCAATTGCTTGGAGAGGTCCTGCTCCTTAGCCTCACGTACAATGTGCTTGCTAATAGAAGCGCTAGTGTTACATAGTGATGTCATTATTACTCCCTTTGGAGGGAACTACAGGATTGTAGCCTTTGAGGCCCATGTACATGCACAACAACAACAACAACAACCTACTACAGGGAAGGGAAAACCCCAACAAGCAGAATGGGGCCTCTTTAAAGTCTGAGTGGTAGTCGTTGTTGGGGTATTTCTGGAATCACTGACTTTCCTCAGAGGCAAACAGTGTCCAAAACATTATCTGGCCTCTCGTCAATTCTTTGAGGCTGCAGTGCTGCAGTGTTGTATGTTCCAGAGGCCCTGCCTGCATCTCCTCTGTGTGGGCGGTACCTGCAGTCCTGTTTCTTCAGCTCCTTTCCAGGTATGATTGACTGTGACTGCAGTCTGCAGGGAAACACATGTTCTCTGTCCTTAATTGACCTCCACACGTTTCCAAACAGAGCATGATGGCTGTACAAGAGCCCCTCTTCCCCCTACTGGGCAAAACCCAGCTAACTATCAAACTTGCCTAATCAATAATTGTACTGCTTTTGTGATGCCTAAGTGTTTTAGTTCACTTCTTGTTCAGAAGGAGACTGCAGCTGACATACTGAATGAAATTCTTCCCTTTTTCGCAAACCCAGTAATTCTTGCTTTTCTTGGTAATCCCCAAAACTCCTTTTTAGTGACAACATTTTAAGATGACGGTAGCTAATACACGTCCAATAAATGATGTCGCTAAGTTTGTCTCATTGCTGTGACACTTTCCAAATAAGCAGTCTGTGCTAAAGTTGACTCCATGATATTTAATAAAGAAAACAAAGAATAAATAAAGCCAGACCATACAGATCTGAACCAAACCGTCTCTTTGTCTTTCCAAACAAGCCCGGCACACAACAGGTGGACTAAATCACTAAAACCACACACATGTGACAATAGCTGGAAATTATAGCTTACAAATGTGTGTGGTGTAAATAAAAAATTCTAATAATACAAATGATAAACAATGGCTAAATAAGCATTTTGGCTCCTACAATGAGCTCTCATAAAAATACTTTGGAGTGTAGCTGCAGGAATGTGCTCTTATTAACCACAATAATGTTACACAGATGTTTTAGCAAGGGTTTCTGCATGTGGCTCCAGAGTCACTGGAGGATTGCTTTGTCTTTCGTTACAAGGTAATAAGGCGAGGTAATATGTCTCTTTCTGGACAGTTATCCGGCCAACTGTCTCTTTCTCTCATGCTCTCCTCCGCCTCGCTGGCCAGCTCGTGGCCCCTCTCCTCCTTCCACAGCCGGTTGTGCTCCTCCTTCATCTCCCTGTAGGTGTGTTGGAACGTGTGGAAGATGGAAGTGGAAGGGAACGACAGAAGGAGGATCCCTGACAAGATAATGATCAGTGCCACCACTTGGCCCGGCACGCTGCGTGGCACCATGTCGCCGTACCCCACCGTGGTGACGGCGATGATGGACCACCAGTACGATGCTGGGATGCTGCTGAAGCTGACCATGGGGGACTTGGCGGCGTGGGGGGCCAGCTCACTCTCAGCCAGGTGTATGAGTGGAGAGAAGAGAGTCACAGCCACGCACACAAAGAGCAGCAGCAGACCGAAGTCCGTCACACTGCGCTGGATAGTCAGCCCCAAGGTCTTCAGACCCAGAGAGTGGCGGGCCAGTCTCATGATGTAGAGGATCCGCAGGGCCCTCATCACACGCAGGATCAGACCCAGTTTATCCAGGGTGCTCTTTCCAGTACCGTCCTCGTTGTCCCCAACAGGCCCAGACCTGAGATCCAGCAGGGAGACGTAGAAGGGCAAGATGGCAACAGCATCGATTATGTTCAGAGGGCCGCGGGCAAACTCAAGCTTGCTCTGTGTGTGGAGAAATCTCACGAGAAACTCAATGGAGAACCAAGCCACACAAACAGACTCCACCACAAACAGGTTGCGACACTTTTGGGAGCATTTACCCTGTGGAGAAAACACAAGAGCAAGATACAGGGTGAGTTTCCCAGGCCTTGAAATGAGGTGAAGTTTCGGTAAATGTACTGACATTGAAAAGATAAAAGGATTTTTTTAATGAGCCATATTATCTGGGACTTGTTTCATGCTATGAAAAATGATCATATACAGTACTGTATGAGCTTTAACATTCTAAAAAGTTGAATGATTCTTCTAAATAACATTGCATAATTATAAGTTCCTCCCAAAAAGCCATGGTAGCAAAAGTGTGCATGGAAAAGGTAGTTCTAATTAATGACACCATCCACTTGAGTGAGGTTACCAATCAATTCATTATCATTTGTTTTGTAGCAATTTATAATTAGAGTAGGCCTATTGATGAAAACTGTAATTCAACCATGATTTATCAGAATCATCATTCAAAACTCCCAAACTTTTCAGTTGGATGAAATAATTGTATAATATCGTATAAAATATGTCTTTTTTGTTAGATTAATGACAACCTGACGCATCTTTTAGTCATGCTGCTCCTCTCCTGCTCTTCCTCTCCACCTGTGTGCATTCTTATCCTAATATGCATCCAGTGTGCAATGCATGTGTGTATCTGTTTGTAATCGTTAGCATAGCGCTAACAACAGCTAATGGCTCTAAACACACAGCAGGACTGACAGCTTCTGTTCAGTGGAATAGAAAGAGTTAAACAGTAAAACGCAGTTTAATTCGCCAACACACATTTACAGTAGTTTGATTTAAAAGAGTAACTTTGAGGTTGCCAGACCAGTAGATACCTCCACGGGGCGGGAGTGGTTCAGTCTGTAGGGGATTGGACTATGGACCGAAAGGTCGCCAGTTCACGTCCCGATCGGACCAAAAGATACAGAGTGTGGACTGGTACTGGAGAGGAGCCAGTTCACCTCCTGGGCCAAGGCCGAAGTGCGCTTGAGCAAGGCACCTGACCCCCAACTGCTCACTGGCGTTGGCGAGACTGGCTGCCTCTGCTCTGACCTCTCAACTGCATGTGCATGTGTGCATATAACTGTATGTGTATGTGCATGTTGTAAAAGGTGTGTACTGTATGACCTGTATAAAAACGCATGAGTGTGTACGACAGAGTGGAAACTGAATTTCCCCCTCGGGCGATTAATAAAGGTCCATCTTCTTCACTTTGACGTGTGCAAAGAGATCATAACAAAATGCTATGGACTGTAAGTATCTTCACTAGAATCTATAATTGACGATAATATAAACCCACTCATTATAAATGGACTGAAATACTGTGGTTCAAACGTACCATGGCTTCTTCCTCTTGCTGGTCTGACATGGAGCTCATGCACAGGCTGACCACAGTGACCACCACCATGGAGATGGACAGGAAGGCGAACACCTTCCCTGCTGCACCTGAGTGAGGGTTCTCCACGGCTTCTCCCAGCATGCTGAACAGGCCGCCCTGAGCCACAGAAGCCCTCAGCGCCCTCCGCCTCTCGCGCCACTCCTCCTCCTTGCGCTCGTGCTCGGCCAAGTCTTCCACGCAGTGGATCACCCGTCGGCGGCAGCAGACCTCCATCTGTCCTAGATTGATGCCCCAATACAGCAGCTCAACATGCAGGGCCACATTGCAGACCTCCCGCAGCAGACGCAACTTCCCTTTGGCCAGGAAGTTGAGGATGGCCCTAAAGGCCAAAGGGTCACGGTCGAAGAAGAACTCGTGTCGCATCTCGTCGTAGTCATCACAAAACTCTGCTATCTCCCTCAGGGTGGTGCAGGAGCGCAGGCGACTCAGGCGGCTCTCGGGGAAATCCTCCAGGGTGCTCCAGGGGAAGGCGTACTGGATGCCCCCCACGTTGATGAGGGCCTTCTGGGAGAGGTTCAGGTAGAGGCATGATGCCGCGGGGCCACAGAGCAGCTGAGCCCGCTGAAAGTACAAGCCTTTGGCTGTGGGGGTCTCTGGGTCTAAGAAGATGTGGCTATAGCTGTCCTCAGTGCTGAAGGAGTGGTCATTAAAGTCAGCACTGATGACGGCCATGGTTTGGAGAAGATCAGCACTGTAGTTACAGTATGGGCTCTGTTCTGAGATTTGAATACAAAACCTGAAATGATGGAATATATTGGTAGTAAATAAATAGTTCGAGATGAATAATGTATGAAAAACAATCTTCCAACCAGCTTTATGAAATATTCGGATGACCTTTTGACCCCAGCAACCCCATTTCAGCCAACTCGCTATGATAACAGCAAACAGACATCTGGCAACTAGTTGGTAAACATGATTTAGCAGCTAATGAGCTACAAGCAGGCTTAGGGAGTAATGGATTACATTTAAATGGATTACATAATCAGAATACTAAAAACTCAAAAAGCGCATAGTGTTTGTTGTAAAGGATCAGATGTTATCTCTTCTCTGTAAACTGTTCTATGGGATAATACTTTCAGTGTGAATCTATACTTCTACTGCCTGAATCTGCTTTATGGTTTCACTTTCTTTGTTCATTTGTTCTGTTTTAATCCAGCAGGTGAACATATATGTTCATAAAATAGTGTGTGTGAGCTTAACTGTGTGTATTAAACTCAAACGGAGCATTGTCTGCCAGCTCAGATTTTATTTCTGCTTTTTTAAACTGTAGTGTGTGCTCATGTGTTCCAGTGGAGGTGTAGAGGCTGCTGCCTGGATATGCTGAATGAAATATGAAATACATCTTATTGATATTGCTTTATAACTTTTGTTTATTTACATTGCATTTGATATTGAGATAATCCAAAAATACCAAAGGGTAATCAGGTTAATGTTTACAAAAATGACAATAAAAAGAGTATTAAAAAAAAATAAGATTTACATTTTTACAGGCAACTATAGAGATTGTACAGAATACATCTTTAAAGTAACCCTCCAACCCTGATTACAGGGAGACAGACAATTGGATTAAGATTCATCATGAGTCCAGATACCCAAATGCTAATGGTGCTCGTTATCAGATCAAATCATTTTCTAATATTTTAGCATATTCATAGGAAGACCCTTTGTCAAATGTTGTGACTTCAACTTGTTCCATTGCCCCAAATCAACCAAACATAAATAAATGTACCTTTAAATCGTTTTGGTTTCGGAGCTGGTTTCTCAAAGTTTAAAGCGAGATTTCACCTCAAAAGCAGACACACATGTTGTTTCCACTAGACTTGATCTCATTTTTTGTATTTATTTCTTACTTTGTAGCTTCATTTTGCTTGACCATTGTCAGTTCATATTTGAGGATTATGACTAAAATCTTGGTCTCAGGTCTCCTGTCCAGTCTCCACTACACAGTATTACTCATGACAATATATTGGCCAGCTTGTTGTAGTGATAACAGTTCTTTAACTCACCTTAAATTGGAGTTAGGTTGTACCACTCCATTCAAAATGACATAGAGAACATTCCAAATCCCCCTGTTGTCTTGGATTGATTCACAGAATAAACTTGCAGAAAATGTGCAGGAACAAATATCAAACGTGTCCTCATGTCCTCAAGTGAAAGAGTGAACAAAACTCTCCCATCTGTCCCATTCATCCTTACCTCCTTTCCTCTCCTAAATCCTGTGTTTGGGTGACTAATGGATGACCCTGGTGTTTCTAAACAGAATCAGGACACTTTATGTCACATGCTAAGCTTTTAGCTTTAATGCATCAAAGGCCTGTTGTCTGAAGACGGACTCATAGGGGGAAGGATTAATGGGATTAATATCAAAAGGATTAAAAAGCCAAAATAAAAACACATTTAATAGAGTAAGTGTTACACCAAATATATTAACAGCAGATGTGGGGCCCGTACGTTTTGAAGTTGTTGTGGCTGTTTATTTTGATAATTGTACACGTCACCTGGGAGTTATAAAGAGCAATTTCATAAGACTATCTTCTTCCATTCAACCATTGTTATCCTGACATGGGTGTTCCTCTGATGGGAATGAAGACTGGAAAACACAGTTCATGAGCTCATACTGTTTAGTAGGCGTGTAGTGTGAATCTATAAACCTATTTCCTGAAATGTTTTATGGTTTTCACTTTCTTGGTTCCTTATTTTTCTTTTTTTATTCTGTTGCTGAATTTATATGTCTATTAAATATTGTGGGTGAGCTTAATAATCTACTGCAATACATTTAAAAGTAGCGTTTTCTGTTAGCTCAGATTTTCCATTGTAGTATGTGATTTGATATTAAGGTAATCCAAAAGTACGGAAAGTAATCAGGTTACATTTATATTTACATCTGTTCGACCAGCTCATTTTATTTCGGTGCTCAGGCACTTTGCTTTTTACACAATTTCACGGATTTGGGCCGAGGTAAATAAACCCTGCTGTACCACATCTTATTCTTCTGTTCAGTGCAATCACAACCTTTATTTTTTTCAAGACAAAATACAATGAATAAACCTCATACATTATATACACAGCTACACATGCAGTAAAGACAAAAACAACAACAAAAATAAAAAAAGATTAAAGAAGGTTTGAGAAAATAATATTGCAAAATCTAAAGGTAATATTTCAAATATGATTTACAGAAATACATTTTTGGTTTTGATAGATTTGTATTCAATGTATTACTTCCATAGGTTATCCGCACATTCTGTTCATGTACGGGACTTTTGCATGACAACAGCGCCATCTAGCGTTTGTGCGCGGCAGACACACAGCTGAAGGCGGAAGTAGCCGCTGTGTCGGTGACACGTCACTGAGGTCAGACGGGAGGAAAGATGGCGAGCACCTATTCGAGTTTCAACCTGTAAGTATTCTGGATCAGTTTATTAGCAGCACACAGCTTTACTTTGTGTAACAGTGAGTGTATGTGGGGTGCTGGCACGTGCGGCCCGGCAGCAGCGTCACTGCCGCACGAGGGGCTACCGCTCCTTCTCTCAGTTTGCTTGTAATGAGCTCTTAGCATCGAGCTGGACCAGTTACATTACTGTGCTGAGCTACACCTTCACTGCCGCTCTGCTCCACCTCTGCAGCAGCTCAGAGTTAGATACTTCCATATCATATTACTGACGTACTTACACAGAGCCCTGCTGCTGTGGTGGGTGGTGTTTGTGCTGGTGGTGCTGGAGGTGTTTGTGTTGGCCCCTGGTAGATTTCACAATACATCCTGTTGAAATATTGTGCAATGAGCCCTTTAATATGATATAATAATTATAATATAATAACACTACAAACTCTTTTTTGGTAACTACTGTGCATTGATCATAATCATTTCTATGTGCACATTTGTTTTTGTAATATCTCAAAACCTTAGCTATTGAAATGCTGCTTTTATCACCATTGTTTGCTTTTATCTATATTTCACATGCTGGCTTACTCTTTATTATTGCTTGCCTTTTTGACCTGCTATGTCACTTTGGTTTTAACGCGGTAAATGCCCCCGCTGATTCTGATTCTGGTGCTGCTGCTTGTTCTGCTCATGGTGCTGGTGTTTGTGCTGCGTGTGATGATCCCTTTCAGTGTTGTAGTTTAAAACGGTGTGTGTGTCTCATCAGGCGCACCACCCAGGAGAAGTTCTACATCGAGGCGTGTGATGAGGGCTCTGAGGAGGTGCTGGCTGTGGACAGAGTGTCCACAGAGATGACCCTCACAGGTAAACACACACACACACACACACACACACACACACACACACACACACACACACACACACACACACACACACTGATGACTTGGTTATTAGTTCAGTCTCCTGAGTGCAGTCTCTAACCCTGGCTGTGTCCCTGCTGTGTCCTCAGTGAAGAGGGACGTCCCTGCAGGGGCTGACAGCCGGCCCATATGTGGCCTCATGGGGACCATACGTTTGGTGGCAGGTGAGTTCAGTAGGCAACATTCCTGCTGAAACGTTCGGTGGCATCATTTGGTGTATTGAGATTTGCGGCACATTTTCACACCCCCTTTGTTTCTAGGCAATTATCTGGTTGTCATCACCAAGAAGAAGAAGGTGGGAGATCTCCTGGGCCATGCTGTGTGGAAGGCTGTGGACTTTGACATCATCTCCTATAAAAAGACAATACTTCACCTGACAGACAACCAGGTAGGATGCTGTGGTTCTGAGAGTAATCCATGGGGGGGGGGGGGGGCTAGCTTACGGACGCCACTTGCTGGGAGGGCCTGTCCATCATCAAGCATCACTGCTTATGAGCACCGCACTGTAGGCCTTGAGTTGATGTGTTCCCAAAGCTGAAAAAAGATCTCACTCGTGTTCAAACTAGGAAAAACAAATCAAAGGAACTGTAACTGTCCAAGTCTGTTCACACATTAAAGGAGGGGTAGGTAAGTTTGAGAAACCGGCTCGAGATACACTTTTTGTTATATTCCATGGAATGCTCTTAATATCCTGATAGCAATGCATATTGCTTTGAAAATGTTGTGGAAGCCGTAATACTGTAAAAACTACGACCTGTCTGTCAGCCTTCAATCTCGTGCACACACACACACACACACACACACACACACACACACACACAC
>CALSBZ010046926.1:419493-434940 GCA_943591055.1 Gobionotothen gibberifrons
CCCCCCCCCCTTATCACCTGAATCTCCTCCTAGAGCACCATTGTGTTTTTTCAAACCAAACCCTTCTCAGAGGGGCGTGGCCTGCATCAGCTCATTAGCATTTAAAGCAGCTGACACAGAATCAGCACTTTTGGAACAGGGCTGAGGGGATTATGGGATGCTACAATGATCTGAAAAACACTTCAGAGACATGTTTTTGAATATATCTGAGGCCTATAATATATTGTTGAAAAAGAGTATAATAGGGGACCTTTAAGGAACAATCATCCATGTCACTATAGTAGCCTGTTACATAATGCTTTAAAATGTTTTTTCCGCCTCCTTGTATGCTGTGTTTCTGCTCCATCCATGAAAACAGTGCCTTTGTCATCTATGAGTGTTTAACAGTTGTGTTATTTATCAGACTGGCTGGAGTCATGACAGCAGTACTTTGAACAGCGTTTTTCTTACAGTACAGTTCCCTTGTAGCTTCCGCCAGACTTCCTGAACTCCCAGAATCTCTGATGTCCAGCATCACGCCCAACTCTAGGCCTGTGCCAGTCCCTGCCCCCTGGGTAAGTGTCAAGCCACTCTGTCCCTTGTTCTTGGCGTCCAATCAACACCATCTCCTTGTACATACATTTTTATAAATGTCCCAACATTATATTTTTACAAGGTCTCAATACTTTGACATGTTATTTATGTCACTTAGTTTTTCTAAATTGCCCCTACTCCTTTTTTAGCCATGGATGTGTCTATATTTTTTATTTTATTACTAATGTGTGATTTTCTTTTTTATTATTGCTTGCCTTTTTGACCTGCTTTGCCACTTTTGCTGTAACACTGTACATTTCCCCGCTGTGGGACTAATAAAGGAATTCTGATTCTGTTCTCAGACGGCGGTTCGGTCAACACCTGGGGACCTGGGTTCTAGGTAAGCGGTCCTGTCCCTGCCCAATGGAATCTGCCTGAGATTCTTGCTAGAATTCTAGCCCCCTATCTTAAAGATCTCCTATTATACTATTTTTAGGCATATATTATAAGTCTCAGATATATACAAATTTATAAAAAACATGAGGTGTTTTGCACAAAATACCAAACAGATCACCCATTCTAGCCATGCCTAATACCCCTCTTTTTCAGCCCTGTTAGAGAAGTGTTGATTCTGTCCGTAGCTTTAAAGGGGGGGAGCTTATGCAGAAGCATTCTACCCAGATACTCAGCTAAATGCTGCAGTGATTAAATGCCATTTCATGTTCCAAACCACATCAAGGATTATTTCTGAAACAGTATGGAGCTCAGATGCTTTTTCTCTTGCAGGTTTACCACAAGGTACTTGTTTACACATACTCTCTCCAGTACAGGTTAGCTCTGAGTGTAGGAGACATTTTATGGGTGTTGTTGGTGTCTCAGTTTACTTTATTTATATTTATACTGCAATATTATTTTGGACACTTGGTGGCGGGGGTTAGCTGCCCTGGGTGTATAAAAGGGGTCACAGGTGACAGGAAAGGACGAGGACACAGGAGGAAGAGCACACCGATTCCACCAGCCCGGCAGATGCTCATACCACAACCTTTGACACAGTATAATTAAACCTTGGTATGTAAAGCAAAAATAAACATCATTCTAAACTGCAGCAAAAGACCGGAAATCATCTGTTTGTGTCTGCGTCTGGATCACTCTAAACCCTCCTGTGAAGTAATGGCAAAGGATATAGGACATTGGAACATTTAAATTACACTGAGTGTTAGCGATGCTTGCTAATGTAAACAAAGACCATATTACGCCCAAAACAGTCGGGCATTGCTTCTGATAGCAACTTTCTGATAGTGCCGTGGGTCCACATTTCCGATATGACGTCATTTATCATATCGGACGCAAATCTGGATCAGCTCCGTTGTGCCCCCGTTTTTAGAGAGTTGGGTACAGAGGGAACGAGAGAGGGTTTTGTTTTCTGACACTTTGTGAGTTCCCTGACACACCAGGGAAACATATTTATGTATAAAAGACATCAAAAAGTGAATTTTGCATGATAGGAGACCTTTAAGTACCATGGCCAATCGTCTGGCTCATTGTCTTGGTCGTGTTTGCTGTGACCTTCTGTTTTTGTGTGTTCCTCCTCATGCCTGTTCCTGCTCCAGTTTAGTGGTGTGTCGTATGATTAGCTCCATCGAGGAGCCGCGAAGAGCCGCGAGGAGCCGGGAAGAGCCGGGAGGAACCGCGAGGAGCCGGGAGGAGCCGCGAAGAGCCGCGAGGAGCCGCTGGCTGTATGAGGAGCCGCGAGGAGCCGGGAGGGGCCGCGAGGAGCCGCTGGCTGTATGGAGCCGCGAGGAGCCGCGAGGAGCCGCTGGCTGTATGGAGCCGTGAGGAGCTGAGCCGTGAGGAGCCGCTGGCTGAGTTCCTCGTCTGCTTTAAAAAAAAAGACTTAAACAATATTTGTTAAATGACTCCCACTGCCTGAATGGTAGATACAGGTCCGCAAATCTAACCATAGGGTGTTAAATAATAATTCCAATTTTATTTACGAGAGCCACACATTTTGGCGATATCTAGCTAGATAGCTAACATTTGCTAGCTACAGTAGCTTATTAGATGGGTATCTAAGGTAATATAGTTTACTAAGTAGATTGATAGAACACGTTAGCTAAATAAATAGATAGCCATAATAAACTTAGAGTAAACACAAACTGAAATACATATAACCAAACAGGAAATCTACGGTGTAAGAACACACATACACACACAAAGACTATAACTCCATTATTAAAATGGACATTTTCATTTAATAAAAAATAAAGATCACCATCCACTACGCATGACAATAAGACAATAGCAAAATGATCATATACTACTTGAGATGTTCTTGACACATACATCTATTCTTTAATGGCAGTTCATTCTCTGTGGTAGTTACTTACGTCTCATTAAGCTATTGGCACAGAACAAAATCACATAATGGAATATTCTTATCATTCGCCCATTAGATGACACAACTATCTACAGTATGTACACATTTCAAACATTTGAAGGCTTGAAGACAATATTACAATTATGTATTGACAATTGACTTCACGTGCTCTCTGTTTAAACACATAGATAAGGTACATAGCAGATGCCAGCCTTTTCAAAGCAGATATAAAAGTAGATCTAATAAAAAACGTAATATAAAGGAAACATATGTCATTTGTACAACCTTCTTACCAAGGAACCATAATCTGCTTAAAGGAGACAACACACGCTATTATGACATAACTGCTGTAAAGTTTTACACTTTATAATTGAGTCTAACATATTATTTTCTTAAAACTAGTTGTGTGATGTTTGTGCAGTTTCCAAAACGACTAGGTTGTTTAAAGAGGACATATTATGCTCATCTTCAGGTTCATATTTGTATTAAGTGCCTCTCCTGTGACAGCCTCTGCAGAACATTTACATGCATCAAACCTAAATAACACACCACATGAAAGGGAAACCCCCTAAAAGCATAATAGGGCCTATTCAATCTTGAATCTTTTTGTTTAGGTCGTGTAGATGGCTCCTTTTCCTCCTGATTCAAAAATACTGTCACTTAAAAGAACTCCTGAAACATACATTGCCAAAACAAGGTCCACTCGTAATGCTGCAGCTTCTGTAATCCTATTGCTCAACTAACATTTTATTTGTGATTTTGCATCTCTTCAAATAAACCTGATTCGACCCTAAACTAGCTTACTCCATCAATGAGAGGAATTAGTATTGAGGCTGACTATGAACCAACATGAACTATGAGTATGAACCAACACTGATGAAAAAACGACTGACTATCTAAAACACTACATATCATAAGTAACCCATTGAATAAGCTACATGATTTTATACATTTATACATGCTCTAAATGTTTAGCATAATACAACGTTATCTACACTTGTACCATGTTGCATAGTTGCACTACACAGTATGGAAGAGCATGGATTGGAATCAGGCTCACAAGTCTGACTTTAAGTAAAAATATCCACCTTAAAATACCCAACACCATAACATTAGGCATCATTGCTGCGTTCAGCTGAAGGACAGAGATTTAGTGTCTAGGAAAGGAAGGAAGGTGGTGCTGGAGGTTAAGTAGATACTGTGCTGACGGCACGCCTCTTGGGATGGTTTCCACGTTTCCTCTTCCTGCAGAACACATACAGAGCTGTGAGGGGAACACAGCTGACGGACGACATCATTAGCAGGCCGATGAACACTTGACCAAAGACGGGATAGTCCGTCGCCACCGATTTACCCTGAAAAATAACAGTAACGTTTAACACTTGTCTTCAGATGTTAAGCATTACTCAGGAACTTTAGCAGAACATCAAACAATCATTATCAAGCTGAGGCAGTTTGATGAGACAACCTTATTTCTGAAAAACTATTCTATGAACAATTACAAACTTTCTTTTGAATCCCTTTCATGTTTAAAAAATGAAGTACATTTTTTTGAAACGGACAGATTCCTTTTGGGGACACATTTCCGAACAATTTCAAAATGACTACAATGGACAAATTGAAATCACCTTATTCTCTCATTTTTGAAAAATGAAATGTTTGAAAAAAAAATGCTGGATTTAAATGGTCTGCACTTATTAGAGCCTTATCAAGTAATTTAGACCCCTAAAAGCGTTGCTTTGTAGCTTCACATACTACATGTCATTCACCCATTCACACCCATTCATACAGAGCAGTGTGCCTTGCTCTAGGAACTAACATTCACACACCATTGCCACACATCACATCGGACATGTTGCCTGCACAGGCTGGGATCGAGCCCACAACCTTCTGGTTGAAAGACGATCGCACTCCTTCGCAGCCACAGTCACCCTCAAAACACCTCATTACTTAAAAATGGAAATGTTTTCATTCAAATATAATTGCTGTGTTTTTATTAGAAATCGAAAGTGAGATTTGAAAAATATGTTTAATTTCAGGTCATATAGCTGCGTATTAAGATAATATAAATTCTTATACAAGGAGATGAAAGATTTGTATATATTGTCAAAGTTGGCTTGGATGGGATTTGATCACGTGTCTACATAATTGACCTGGGAACAAACAGTTTGACACAAAAATACACAAATAAATTAATAAAAGTACTGTAGGTAAGAGCTGTAAAAGTTTGTTTCGCTGTGTTTGATGTTCTTTCCTTCGTGTTATGCAGGGTGCAGACAGAGAGAATAAATGCTGAATCAGCGAGAATCATCTAGCCCGCTTCTGATTCTAATGACCAGATTCCAAAATCGTTACACCACTAGTGGATACCTTTCTTTCTTTTTCTAACCAAGAAGTCCCTACCGAACAAGCAACCTTTGATAAGTGATGAGAAAGGATGCATGTGCCTCACCAGCTCTTTGTTCCATGCTTGGTAGGTGGGCGTCCCTCCTCTGATGTAGTTGACAATGTAGACGACGAAGAGAGTGATAAGAACAACGGGACTGACTCCTGCCCACATGATCTTCCAGTACCAGTTGGGACGATGACCTATCATGTCTTCTATGTCTTTCTCAAACCTTAAATGACAAGATAACGTTTTAAAATCAAGTCTTAACAAAAGCTGACTTGAAGGCATACACAAGCACCACCACACACAAATACACAAACCTTTTAATGCCATATATGTAACTGACAGCTATGACCTCGATGAGGACGATGAAGAGCAGGGAGAAAGTGGCTCCATAGTCGTTAAACATGGTGAACCAGTAATTCCCTGACGTGGTGGTGAAGCCCAGGCCCAGCAGCATACAAAACACACACACCAAACCTGAAGGGAAACACAGCACTGATGCTTAATAATTTCAAATGTAACATTTGCTGCATAGCAACACATACCATCATGAAGACATGAGTACACTATAGGAATTGATGTAACAGGAGAGCTGAGATGAGAGCCAGGTATATTCCGCTGTAATTGTTTCACAGATGTTCAGGATCTGTCATCATTTCTTTAATAGTGTGCCCCGAAATACCCTGAAAAAGGAGAGTTGAAATACCTGCATGAGTAAGGCAACTCAGACAAGCATATCAACACCTAAGATGAGCTTGTTGTTATCACTGCACTCAATACGTTTAATGAGCGGGTGCTTTGCCCTGGGTGTTACCTCTCAGGCCACATACAGATTCATCTACACATGATATAATATATATATATATATATAGGGAATGGGAATTGCGCTTGCATTCTGGGCAATCGCAGCCATTAATATCTATTAGCTTACACTGTTCATCTCTCAGCGGTTTTGCACCTAACATTATTACTAGAATTAAATTAAAGTAACAAGATCTGAGGACTCACTCCGGCACTGAAAAGCACCAATAATGAGACAGCTTATTGGGACTTTATGAAAGTCTTCCACCTGTCCCATTGGCCTGGATCTTACCGTTGAGCAGCTCGTCGCTCAGGTGAGACACGAGCTTGAAGTCTCGCAGCGGGGTGATGATGGCGGTGACGTTGCCCAACATGCTGCCCATCCCCAACAGCAGCAGCATGAAGAAGTACAGCACTGACCACAGCTGGGGTAACGGCATGTTCTTAATGGCCTCACTGTACACAATGAAGGCCAGCCCTGTCCCCTCCACTGCCTGGAAGGAAAGTGGGAGAACGAGTGTTTATTAGTCGGATGGAAGAACAGGTGAAGAGGTCTTGAGGGACATCAGTCTTGGCTGCATAACATACCGGTCTGGTAAAAGGTGCAACTGTATTTACCTTATCTTGTTGCAATGTCTCAACTGCAAAGTACAGTACTACATGGCTCTTAGGTTCTTATTTCAGATTGCTACAGATTGCAACCACTGTCTGCTTCATATCAAAGTCAGTGACAAAATATGTTGACCATAAAAATGATATAAGCAGTTTAAAAAAAACAGCAACGCTGGTTGCAATTTACTTGTTGTAAAATTATCAGCTATTCAATAATCCATTTGTGAAATTATTAAGCGCTGACACATTATTTGTGGCAGCTAGCTAGAATTAAACTAGCTTTGTTTCTCAGTTTTGCAGATTTAGCGACCACAAGGGCAACACAATCCTTTTGTGTTTTTGCCCCTGGAATCCTTAAATCACTGAAATATGAGTTTATAATACGGGTACTAGATCATGTGAACCAATCGTATTGGCATCATGTAAATAATTATACATATTGAAATGATGAGGAACATACAGTGTCTAGTTCACTCTCCAGGTTACAGTGTTCCAGTTGGTTGGTGATTTCAGCAAACTGCAGTGGATATGTTGCGTTCAGCTTCTCAATCCAGTCAAAGACCTGGTCCATGCTCATGCTGTCCTCTGCCAGATCAAAAGTGTTCAGCAGCAGTAAGCGTGTCCTGCAAGAGGAGGAAAAGAGGTGGATTAAGGTAAGCTTTTCAGCCACTTATTAGCAACCGCCTTTTTAATAACATATATAAGCTTCAGACGTCTACCAATGGGTTATTTACTGATGTATTTTATGTCGTAAACAAAACGTGAAAGTATCTTCAACTTGTGTTAACAACAGACCTTATTAGGCATCTAACCACAAACAAAATCAAAAAACATTAGCTTTAAGACAAAGCAAACTTTTAAATGCGAACTCATTTAGGATTAATTCCTGCACCACTATATGAGACTTAATCCAAAGTGGCAGAAAAAAAGACTTATGATATCATAATATCTTATCCCAAAACAAGGTTGAGGGTGTGGTTTAAACATTGAGTGGGTTTTGCAGCACTAGGGCTATAAACGTCAACATGGATAGTCACTTACTGTAAATAATTACTGTATCTGTTTTAAGGACTACACCTTATAAAAACTGTGATCATTTAGATAAGAAGTCAGTCTTCGGAAGAAGAGCATATAAGGTTGCACTATCATGAATTCATTAGCACAAAACACACACACACACCTCTCCAGGCAGTTCTCGTAGTTGACGGTGGCCTTGAACCCATAGATGGCAAAGGTGACGATGCTGGCAAAGATGGAAGTTGCACAGTTGATCAGGGAAACAATGATGGCTTGGCGCTCAAAATTGTTGTTGTAATGGTTGTAGCTGGCAAAAGCTATGAGCGTCCCAAAACCCAGACCGAGTGAGAAAAAGATCTGAGTGGCCGCATTGATCCATGTAGTCGGGTTGAGAAGCTGTTCCAGCTGAAACAAGACAAACGCATGTGGGCACAGGTTTAGAAACATACAAACGCACACAACAAAATGCAAAAAGCACACATGAGCACACAAAGTTACACATTCAATTGTAAGAATTGACACATTAGACAAACATAGGCACAATAATGGTTGAAGGGTTTTCTAGCAGCGCAGTCCAGGCAGTCCGCACTGCTAACCGTAGCCTTCATGAAAGCAACAAAAGGCAGACAGAATTTTCGACAAAACCAGTCGGATGTTGCTCTGGTGCATTCAGCGATTAACATGGAATCATGCCAAAAACTTGTGCTGGTTATTTGAGTTTTTGGCTTTTAATAAAAAAATCTTGGCCTACAATGTGCAACTCCTTCTGCCCAATTCAGACGATTCATATATTCTTATAAGCTTGTAAAGGCAGGATGATAACTTCATATAATGAATGACCTGCTGATAGTAATACGTTGTTTTAAATAAAAACAAAGTCTTGGCTACAGGTTTCAGATGACTAAATGATTATCGTGAAATACAGATGATAAATACAGCACTTAAATTGTGCTTGAAAATGTTTGTATAATGGTAAAATAATTGCTTTAGCAAATTATTCACTTAAAAAGGTTTATCTTTGATTGATCAAATATGATGAGGGTTTATTAGTCTCAGAAATTCATTGGACTTACAGTATGTTATAATTACACAGATAAATGTGAGTGTGTGTGCCATCCGACTTTTTTGTGTCAATCCTATCGATGCAAAATATAACTATATATTAAAGATAATGTGTACAATTGTTGTACACTTGGATATCTGCTAGCAATTATTTCCCCTCGATTCCTTATTTAGAGGTAGTTCAAATCATGACTTTAGGCAATTTTGTAATATTATAGAGAGTAGAAATATTTATAAAGTCTTCAATGTACCATGGGCCCTTTGAGGGCAGCCATAAGGCTAATGTGGCCCAAGATGAAACCCCTGCTGTAAAGCAACGCACCCACATATGTTTGTATTCCTATTGCAACATTTTGTAACAGGTTTTGTTTGGACCCAAATGTAACACACAGGTTGTGGTTTGGTTTGACCCACATGAGTTGCTTGGACCGGGACGATGGTGTTTGGAGACCATGCATCTTAGAGCTCTCTGTTCATCGTCCATCTCCCAATTCTTCCCTTCGGGTTGGCAATTGGACTTGGGATGAAACCCAGAAGCAAAACTGGTGATAAGAGTACAAAGTACTTCCTCCAAAATACTGACGTGAACATATTTGGGGAGACCACATGTCATTGTGATGCAGGGCCAGTCTTGCTCTCTCTGGTTGATAGGAGTTGTGCAGGGGTATCAAGTGGACCACCTTGGTGAACCAATCTTCCACCGTCAGGATTGTGGTGTATCCATTGGACGATGGCAGGCCCGTAAGAAGTTGGAAAGATGTGGGACCAGGGACAATAGGCACAGGCAGAGGTAGCCGAAGGCCATCGGGAGACTGGTAGGTTGGTTTGTGCTAGTGGCACTAGGACAGGCATTGACAAGCTCCGGCATGTTCTCCTCCAGAGTGGCTCACCCAAACCTCCGCTGCAGAATTCCATGGTACGCTCGATCCTGTTGGCTTCGGCTTGCCGAGAGTTCAGTCTTTTGGCGAGTTGGATGAACTTGGGGATCAGTCCAGACAAAAAAGGGAAGCTTGGTTTCCTCAAGCCAGTGGCCAAGCTACTCCATAGCCAGCTTTACAGCCACTTAATCAACTCAGGCGAGTACAAAGTCCAGGCAGACAAAACAGTAGAGGACAGGCAGAAGGTATAGTTTTAGGCCAGGCAGCGGATCAGGAAACCAGGAGGTAGGTAAACGTTGTCAGATGGAAAACACCAAGCAGCTTCAGGCAGACAGTAACCAAGGACTCCGAGAGAGATCCCAAGGTGGGGGACTGAAGGCTATTTCATCTGTTTCCTTCCGGAAACAGGCAGGTCAGAGGCAGGCATAGTCGGCAACAGGAATTTAATCCGGAACAAAATGCTCGGGAGTCTTGCCTTGGTGGAAAATAATCTGGCAATGACTGGCTGAGCACGAGAGGCTTAAATAACGGCCTGCTTGGGGATGAGATGCAGCTGGGAGCTCAGGGGAGCTGTTGAGGTTGGAGTGGCAGGTCTGTGGGGTCAGGTGGAGGCGGTTTGAGTGGAAAAGTATTGAGGGGCAGCAGGTCGAGAGAGAAACAGACTGTTACAACTGAACCTTACATTTGGTGTGAACATGTATTTGACACCATTGATGGCCCCGTGAAGAGTGATGCCCCGTATCAGGTAGATGAAGAGGACCACGTATGGAAATATGGAGGTGAAGTACACCACCTACAGAAGGAGCCAGAGAGCAAAGTTAGCTGCAGAATTCATTAGGGGAGTGACTGAGGTTGATTGGGCTGGAATGTGGGAAAAGTCCATCACCCATCATCATCACTCTAGTCTGGTCAACAGATACATCTTTGCATGCGTCACCACTTTTAAATGCCATTTCCAGTTTGGTCTCCATGTAACAAGACAATTCTTTGTTCTTGTGATTGCGAATGATTGCATGAACTATGTTCTTCTTTCAAGTGATTTGGTTGCAGATATAGTTATTGTAATAGTTCTGAGAAGGTTGAGCATCACTTGGCATTATAATTTAAGTCCTCATAGGGATTTGATGCTAAACTAACCGTTGACTGCGTTCATCTAATAAATGTACAGTTTATTTGAACGGTAAATCATGTTGATACATGGCTTTTCTTAAATGTACTAAATTATAAAAAAGGCATTATAATTATTATGTCTCTAATGTTGACTTCCACTTATATCATCAGGATAATGCTTTGGCTGCGACTTGATTATTGAAACAAATAATTTTATACAATGAATACATGCACTGTCTTCAATAAATGTATACATAAAAATCGTTTTTAAAATGCAATACAGTATATGCCCAGTACTTATATTTGTAGTTGTCAGTTTCACTTGGCAGACTAGAACCGACCATGGACAATGAAGAATGCCTATCACTGTTTATGTTTGAGCAACTTAGATCTCTCTCACCTTTCCAGTTGACTTTACTCCTCGCACAATGAACAGGTAGGTTAGAATCCAGGCCAGCACAAGGCACATTGCCTGGCCTGTACTAACGCCTCCGTGCTCTTCAATAGAAGGAGAGATGTTCAGTGTTTCCCTGTAGAAGAAGTACTGGGTGGGTGTAGCAATTTCACACTCCTCTATTGGTCCTGTCCGGTTAGAATTCATGGGGCAAACTGACCAAGGAAGGACGGACTGAAATAAGTGTAAACAAGGAACAATGTCAGTGTGATACTTTACTGTCCAAAGGAGATCAAACATTATGTTTCTTAAAAGTATCATCTACTGAAAAATGACATCAGTTAGTCATTTAGCACCTCACTTGAAATGAATGAAAGAGGTACCAGAAACTCCATGCATTGATGACGTTGTAATAGAGACACAGATACAGGGATGTGACCACACTGGCAATACCTAAAACAAGAGAATAACAAAAAACATTTACAAAGAACATTTTGTTTCTATTTACATATGTTATAACCCTATAAACCCTAATTCTAAGTCAGTGTATCCATGTGAGTCAACAAGGAGTCTAAGATGGCACCATTGTAGCTCATCTGGTAAGGTGGGAATTCCAAATACTAAGGCTGAGGTTGTGGTCGAATAGTAAGCAAATTCAGGTTCTACGTCTTTACCTGAGAATTCATCAAACAATTCTACGGTGTTTAAAAATCCGATTGCACTTACATTTGGCAACGTAACCATGATGCATTAGCGGATATTCCTTATGAGTTTTAATGATATATGTCAATATATATATGAATTAATCAAATGAATCCACATGAATGCCAATAAGTAATTAGCACAACATTCTCCTCTTAATGTATCATAGTGTCAAAAGTAAAAATCATAAGCACTTTGCTAAGATGGCATAATATGCAGAATGCACCGTAACTTCATGATAGATTGGTTGGTCATAATCAGTTGTTTCTGTAGACTGCCAAATGATAACGTCACTTTGAATGTTGCGACAAGGAACTGTGGGACAGCATTATCTCCTTTCCTTATGCAAAGGATGGTCCGCTGTAACATTATGCTAAAGGAGATAACAAGGAGAGCACAAGCTCCTTTCCTTATCATCTAAATATGCACAGTTCTTATCATAGCTGCCACTTAAGTACTTCTGTGTCAGTTCACTCCTTTAGGAACTTTGCCACAGTGCACTTTGCTGGATGTCATTCATTAAATGTTACCCCTCTCTCCCCCTCCCCCCCCCCCTCCAGTTGTTTTGGACTGCTTTATCCAATGAAGGCAAAGATTTATACAAATAAAAACTCAATGGAGTCGAAATTCTAAGACCTAGAAACCAAGTCCCATGAGCTAAGCCCAAAAGAGTCAAGAGCTTCAGAGTTTTGGTTTGTCCAACAGGGTTGAAACCATATTGGAATACATCGGAGCCCTTACAACTACAAAAGCCCCAGAAGCATTGTGATTTCACTGACAGTACAACGTGACACTCCAACTGGCTGTTTCCCTTTCTGGTGCTTCCCCATATACTTAACCTGGATACAGTGAAGACTCAGTACAGTCGGTTAGCACTTACCCACTCCTCCTAAATAAGGGCTGATGGCAGTCCATGCCCCGATGCTACCCAGACTCATCTTCTGACCAATGGCAAGCTCCAGGTAGAACAATGGAATACCCTCCACAATCAGCATGATGAAATAAGGAATCAAGAACCCCCCTGAAGGTGGAAATGTAGTAGAAGTAAAAGACAAGACCAACAAAACAAGAAACACAATATACTGAACATACAGTACGAAGAATTTCTGCGATAAATATGGAAATGTGACCAGTGACCAACCAGTGGGTTGTCTGATGTCCAGTCCCAGCATGTCTTAGTTTCGTAGGGCATGATATCGAATGGAATGTGAATGCATGTGAACATAAGTCTCGTGTTAACATGTGTGAATGCTGACTTTAATACCAAGTGGTTGACAGTTTCTCTGCTTTGTGCCACAAACACAAATAATAACCTGACATATTGAGTTCATCTTTCCTGTACCTGTTTCCAGTTAGTACACGTATTATAGGGTTTGCCTTGAAAAACAAACAAATACGTTTCTAAAAATAACTATGTATTTTAGTTGAATTATGTGGACAAGTGTTGAATTGGTTATCCCACCCTTCCAATTAATCAACTCCAAATTCTCCAGATAAATGCTTTTAAAGTTGTTAAGTCAGTATGCAGCAGGTCAGGTCTCCAGTTAGGACAAATGTACAATGAATAGAGGACATTCTTTACTTAGGAAACTATTACATATTTATGGAATAGTAAAAAGGCATAGCATCTGTTGAAGAAGCTCTATTATACTATTTGGGATTTTCCATTTCCTGCAGGGTGTTATATCGTTTTTTGTGCATGTAAATAAATCTCAAATGAAACGCCTCCATTGGACTCCTTTGTTTACTTCCGTTACATAATGATATCAATGTGGAACACTCGTGCTTCTATTGGCTCGCGCTCCAACACGTTGTGCGTTATAGGCTAAGGACCGGGACATCTCTGTGGTGGACCAATCACAACAGAGCCTTCCAGCTAACCAATCAGAGCAGACTGGGCTCTGGTTTCAGACAGAGGGTGAAAAGAGGTGCTGCAGCACAGGCAGTATGAGAACAATAAAGAGCTTTTGAACATTAGAGCATGGAGACATGTCACAGTAGAGACACTTAATACTAATATGAACCTGAAAAAGAACATAATAGGGCCACTTTAATTATTACAATTATGGTTGTGTTTTACAAGAATATCTGAAATTCCCTGGTTTTACACATACTACTGTTTTATCATTCCTGTTCCACATAGGACACACTGTACAAAAGCAACTCTCATTAACAGAGACATCTTTATACATATGGTGGAGTACACCAAGAAGAAACCAATTCATTGAAGGGAGTACATTCAGTGTTGGAAGAAGTACTCTTTTATATTTTAATAGTAGAAGTAGAAATACTAAATTGAAACAAAGAAATACTTTGAAGTAAAAGTGCTGCATTTAAATCTTACTCAAATAAAAATAGAGAAGTATTTCATTACCATAAATAAAAGTACATCTTTAGTTTACTTAAAGGTGGGGTAGGTAAGTTTGAGAAACCGGCTCGAGATACACTTGTTGTTATATTCCATGGAATGCTCTTAACATCCCGATAGCAATGAATATCTGAAGTGCTTTGACAATAAATCCATAAACAAAAGTCATCTGTGGAAGCCGTAGTACTGTAAAAAGCACGACCAATCATCTGAGCCGGCCCGGCTAACATAACTGGATGGCCTACCTGCCTGTCAGCCTTCCATCTGTGCACAAACTTATCTCGTGCCCTCATTGGTCATGTGCGCGTTCGTGTGTGTTGGAGGAGGGGCTCTGTAAGGAAGTGGCAGATTTTCTCCGGCTGTGTATTTTCAAATTCTAGCGATCTCGAGCCGGTTTCTCAAACTTACATACCCCACCTTTAAATGACTGGATTCAGTTTATTGATGCATGAATGTGTTCATAACAGCTGTTAAATGTGACGCTGATTTGAATCAAGTTCTATATTAAGGTTGATTTATATTTTTAATTGGTTTATAATCTGAATCTGTAAACAATTAAGCTGTTAGATAAAAGTAATGTAGTAAAAAGTACAAACTGGCTTTCAAAATATAGGAAGTAGATATATGTAGTGAAAAGATAGTATAAAGTAGCATAAAATAAAAAAAACTAAGAAACCTCAAAAGGTTCCTAAAACTTGAGTAAATGTATGTAATTACATTCCACCACTGAGTATCTTTGAGCTCATTCTGATCTGTACTAATGTTTGCGTTGCCGTGAATTCTATTTGACTGTTTTAGTCTTTTATCACTTCCCTGTGGTGCTCTGGTAGCAGTTAGAGTGTAAAGTCTGTAGATAAGCGGCACAATGTCTCAATGTTTACTAATTCCGGTTCGACCCTAGTTTATGACCTGCAATAGGTTTATGGCTTAAACTTCAGGTAAACTCACTGTATAACAATAAGGCTTTCCACCCATTCCTTTTGAAGTTTCAGAAACAGCTTGCATGACTCAGACTGCAGGCAATAAAACATTGCTTAAAGGAGAGGTGTCATGGCCATTTCCACTGATCATAATTCCATTGTTGAGGTATACTCAAATAGAAAAATACTGTGCAATTTTCCAAACTCACATTGGTTTCACATACAGCATCTCTGTAAAGTATGTGTATTCAGCAGTATTCACTTTCTCCACTAAACGGCTCGCTGCAGCTCCCCCCCCCCC
>CALSBZ010046926.1:435040-457122 GCA_943591055.1 Gobionotothen gibberifrons
CCCCCCCCCCCCCCCTCCTACACAGCCAAACACAGCCAAACTCACTCACACACAAAGTCACAGAAAACAATAAGTGTGGCTTGATATTGAGTAAGAAAAAGGTTTATAGGTTGATAAACACTGTGAGAATGGGTCTGCAGAGAGAATTTCGCCACGGAGGAGAAATCAGCAGAGCTGCCTGCACTGAGTGTGTGTGTGAGGAAGTCCGTGGTTTGGTCAATTTGGACCAATCAGCGGGGGCTTAATGTAACGGCTCCGCGGACGTAACGCAACGGCTCCACGGATTGGCCCATTTCGTTCCGGGTACGTGCTTTCGTAAGCACGTACCCGGAAGAATACCCGGAAGAATCAAATGACGATGACGTTTCACCAACGAGGCGTTTTGGGGAGGTATTTTCTGTTTTAGAGTTGTACTCCCTACAGGGTGTACTTTGAGGGTTTTGACTCTGCACACCGTTTACATGCAGAAAAACCTTCATAACACACAAGGGGACGGGTAATAACCGGAAAAGCATGACACCTCACCTTTAATATGTTTCCTTTAAGTACATTTACTCAAGTGCTGTTTGAAGTAGTTGTACTTCAGTATTTTTGATTTGATTCGTTTTTTTACTTGACTACAATTTTGAAGCAAATTCTTACTCCACTACATTTATGTGACAGCTTTAGTTACTTAGCAGCTTCATGTTATCAATACTGCATTTAAATAAACTAATGAATATTAATGTGCTAATAATGGATCTGGAAGTAGTTAGCTTCACCTTTCAGTACGTTCAGTTTACGCTAAACTTAAGTACTTTTATTTAAGTAACACCATGAATAGGTTTTATTAGTAACAAGGTCAATGATCTGAGACATTTCTTCCACTTCTTCAGTGGGGTAAAGTGACTGAGTAGATGTATACAATTTGGAGATACTTGTACTTTACCTGAGTATTTCTCTTGTTATGTTACTTTTTACTGTAGCCTATAGGTAAATGGTGTACTTCTCCTCCTCTACATGTATTTAATACCTTTAGTTACTTCTCAGATGTGGATGAATGATGTGAAATATAATCAAGTGTTAAATCAGACTTTAGTTCCACCTGGAGTAAATCCACAAGCTACCCTGCAGTATACAAAGTCCTTCAAACTAGCTGCACCTTTACCAGCTTTGAGAACACTTTCATGATCAATCATTATAAAACATATCATATATCTTATTCTGAAATGGACCAATCTGCACAATGACTACTTTTACTTTTGGACATAAAGGAATATTACAGTACTTGATTACAATATGTTGATGCTAATACTTCAATACTTTTACGTAGAACAGTATTACACTCTGGTACTTCTCCCACCTCTGCGGATTTTACTCAAAATGTAAGAGGGTAAAGCACACAGCATGTACACTGGCACAACCCTGTTGTTATTCAGACCCAGTCTCACATGGGAATAAACCTTGCTGAAAATGTCACTATGTCTGTAGGTCACTGCTCAAGCCTCTTAGATCGCTATTAGAATCCAATCCAATCCACTTAATTTATATATCACATATTAAAAACAGAGGGTTTACCGAAGTGCTTCACAGCAAACATAACATTATAATAAAATATAATATTACAATAATAAATAAAAGGCACACATAAGAATAGATAAAAGGCACATAAAGGCTATGGACAGACAATACAAGCATACAAATCGATGAAACAGCTCAAACTGACTCGAAAGCGAGGGGAAAGAGGTGGGTCTTCAGGCGGGACTTAAACGTTTGAAGGGTAGAAGGCAGAGTCCTGGTTAAAAATGAACTAGTGATAACCTAGTGGTATAATAACTTATTATCTAGGTAAAGCGGTCCACAGTCGGGAATGAATGACTTACCTCCACCGTGCATTTGACAGAGGTATGGAAACCTCCACACGTTCCCAAGTCCGACTGCATAGGATACACATGCCAAAATAAACTGTAAGGGGTTATCCCAGTTGGGTCTCGCGTCTTGTCCCATGTTTGCGTCCTGTGAGTAGGTTCGGTGGTCCGGAGTCAATGGAACAACAACAACAACAGGTGGATGAGTGCGCGCTGGAGAGCAGGCTGCTGTGACCGTGCGCGCTGCCGACGCTTTATAACCTCTCTGTGATTGTAATGTGGTTCCTCTCAGGAGGAGGAGGGTCTTAATGCGGGCATTTCTTAGCTTTTGTTTTATTGCATAACTTCTCCTCGCATGAGCCTTTGACTTCAGCTTCTTGTAGTTATAGCTAAGTATTGAAAAAATATTGAAACATATTTTAATGCAAAAGAAAATGCTCACATTTAAGAAGCTATGTGAAATATTTATGAACGAATAACCTCTTAGCAGAATTGCTGCAACTTAGTTTTCTGTTAACTTACTTAATAATAATGTTGGATGATTTAGTCTCTAAATAATCGTTGGTGAGGATGTTTCTTCATGTGTTTTGGCACATTTGTGTTTTAATAATTGTCATTATTGAAACTACAGCGCTGTCGGCCACCGCATATTTGAGCTCTCTTAAACATTTGAAAACAACTCGAGCAACGGTTTTATAATGTCATTTAAATTAACTATTACCCAACTATAATTGAACAATATACAATTCTGTAATCAGTTAAACATTCACATAGTTATCTTCAATGACCTGCCCACCTCACAATGGTGTACACAATATAAAAAAAAACATACTATTAAATTCTGCAGAAAGATTAGAATACACAATAAAAAAATGACCATAACCCTAACCTACACCTGCATATACATGAACAAGTGTTCAAAGTAGTAGCAGTTTTTGAATTAAAATGTAAATGCAGTGAGTTAGAAAGTGAGTAGGCCTACAGGTTTCAGGGTTATTGCAAGTTAAAAGAGAAACTATAACCAGAGGATTAACATTTTATACTACTCTATACTTATACTCTAATACATTTTGGAGGTCAATTTTGTACTTTTTTTACAGATTTATTTACTAGCTACTTTTTAAATTCAAATATTTACCAGAAATACTATTAAAATACGCGCTACAATGGCCCAAAACACTTCCGGAGAAACGCGCTGTAGTTTCAATAATGACAATTATTCAAACACAAATGTGCCAAAACACCAGAAGAAACCTCCTCACCAACGCATGTCTTCATGACGTTGATGTTTCTTCATTTGCACATTTGTTTGCTTTTTATTTCCATCGTTATTGAAACTCCATTGCATTTCTCCTAATGGAACTGTTTTGGCTGATATTTCTTAACGTTATGGCCACCGTACCGATAAAAATAGAATTGTATTTGCTGATTAATAATTGAACATCAATAGCACTGCTTTTCATGGCCAGGCCAGCACATGATATGGTACTGTAACTCCGCTGCCAACACTGAGTGTACCAAAGGTCAAATTATAAAGCCTCATAATTTCCTTCAGAGACACCTTACTGTATAACCTGGATTTGGAATTGTAAACAGCCTATCTAGAGCTCCTTTTAGATAATACCTACTCTGGTAAGGGTAGCATCTAAGTATATCTTGTGCAAATATATCATAGTCTAATTCAGCGGTTTACCAACCTTTTTCAACTCAGGCCCCAATTAAGAATCAACATTTTTTTCGTGGCCCACCGTGAACAATACGGAGGCTAAATAAAGTTCTATTTCATCCCTACTGACCGCCAGAGGCGGTGCTTTAGCACTGGATATATCCATCGCACACATGCGCAGTTAGAGTACCTAATAACAACAAAGTCACCTGTGACCCACGTGACGACGGCTACATAGGCCGGCGTCATTAGCAGGTCGGTTCCTTTTCATCTTCTCGCTTCGCAAGAGTACCGTGGTTGCATTTGTGTAACCTACACGCGTTCGTTGGAACGTTAGATCTAAGGATTTCCCCGCATACAGCCGGCTGCGTGCAGTTTCCTGACTATTCCAGTCGGGGCTACGGGCTACCCGTCCCCCAGGAGCTGTGGCCGGCTACGCGGAAAACTTCGACGGACAGGTTGGTGTCGGCTTGGTCGGTGATGGCAGTGTTTCCGCTCCCTCTCCCAGGAGTTGCCCTTGCTGTGCTATTTTGTACTTCTGCTGACCGTGGCGTTGTGCCAAGCTATCATTAGCATTTTGAGTTTCCAGCTTTAGCTGTGTTTCCTTGTTTGATTAGTTAGCAGTCGCGTGGCAGTAACGGCCCGTCCACACAGCGGCGTGCGTTGAAGCTTGGCGGTGGGTGTGTCTGAAGCTTGGGGAGTCAACGCGAGCAACAACCAATCACATGAATCTCCCGCCCCGGACATACAAAGCAAAAAAGCCTGCTAGCCTGCAGCAGAAGCAGGGAGAAAAGAGAGGGGGAAAAAGAGTTAAAAAGTGTTCCACCTTCCTTCAGCAGCAGCAGCAGCAGCGGGGAGGCTCTCTCCGTGGTGCTGCGGACCTGAGGAGTACCTGCGGAACTGCGGTCTGGCTCTCCCAACATACACGCGGTTTGATTGGCTAGCAATTGTACTGGCAGATTTTCATAAACGGGATTTGATTGGCTGACACCTCCGTCGAAGCTTCAAAAGTTGAACATGGCTCAACTTTTGAAGCTTCTTGACGTGAGCAACGCTCCCCACAATGCAGTTCGGTGAAGCGTGACGTCACCCCATTCAAGTGAATGGGCAGAAGCGTTGAAAGCTTCAACGCACGCCGCTGTGTGGACGGGCCGTAACTCAGCCCACTTGGCTGACGCCGGAATAAACTGGGATTACCCGTGCTGTCTTGTTTGCTATTTTGCTTCCCTTTGGTCTCTCCCTCTCACCAGGGTCGTGGCGGCAGCTCTCGCAGCCCTGCAGGCGCAGGGCGTGAAGGTCCTGCCGTATCTAGACGACTGGCTGGTCTGCGCGCCATCCCAGCCTCAAGTGGCCCAGGATACGACGCGCCTCTTGTCTCACGTAGCCCGGTTGGGCCTGACTGTAAACACCGAGAAGAGTTGTCTGGACCCTGCCCAACAGGTCACTTACCTGGGGATGGTCCTAGATTCAGTTGCCATGAGGGCCTACCTGACACCTCGTCGTGTGGACGACATTTCCCACCTTCTTCCCATCTTCAGGCTGGGCAAGAGGGTGCCTTACATCCAGTTCCTCCGGCTCCTGGGCACACTGACGGTCAGTAGGGACGAAATAGAACGATAGTTACGTCTGTAACTACGGTTCTATGAGTCCCGGATGACCGCCAGAGTTTCCTGTCACTCAGAATTCTTGTGTGCTCGCGAGAAGATTCTGGGAACCGACCTGCTAATGACGCCGGCCTATGTAGCCGTCATCACGTGGGTCACAGTAACTTTGTTATTAGGTACTCGAGCTGCGCATGCGTGCGATGGATATATCCAGTGCTAAAGCACCGCCTCTGGCGGTCATCCGGGACTCATAGAACCGTTTTCAATTCAGAACATGTGAAACGTTGTAAATCCAGTAGAACAGACCGCTGTCAAGGACTGTAATGACCGTTGCTTAGGAGGATCAAGAAAGAGAAAGGAAAAGAGGTTAAAATAAAAAAGAATCTTAATAATGAAAATGTTTCCACACAATCTTACAATCTTAATATTTGTAAATTATTTGGCGGCAAATATTGAATTTACATGTACACCCTTTAAAGGTAGGGTAGGTAGGAATGGAGAAACCAGCTCGAGTGCGCTAGAATTTGAAAGTACACAAACGGAAAAATCTGCCACTTCCTTCAGACTTCCTTACAGAGCCCCTCCTCCAACACACACGAACGTGCAAATAACCAATGAGGGCACGAGATAAGTTTGTGCACAGATGGAAGGCTGACAGGCAGGTAGGCCATCCAATTATCTGCCGCGGGCCGAGGCATATGATTGGTCGTGCTTTTTACAGCGCTACGGCTTCCACAGATGAAATATTTGTATATATTTATTGTCAAAGCATTTAATATATTCATTGCTATCGGGATGCTAAGAGCATTCCATGGAATATAACAACAAGTATTTCTGAAGTGAATTACCCTACCTTTAATATTTTATTTAACAAACCTCAACAAGTCATGACATCATAGTTCTTATCACAATAATTATATTCAAGTAAATGCACTTATCTTCAAACACAACTACTTTGAGCATAAGAATGTACAAATAACTTCAGCACTAATGTAAAAAGAACAGTACAGCTAACAAGTATAAACTACTAAAGTGATTATTTAAATGCAATTTAATGTGGGTTCTCCCCTCTCCATTTTTGTCATGTTTGAAGTGATGGAAGGTAATTTTTTCTAACTTGCCCAGGGGGTCAGCTACAACGATTGGGAATTACTGGGTCACTGTCCGATACGTCCAAAGATGTATCCAAGTGGGTTGAAGTTCAGAATTGCCATCACCTCTTCAAACCATGGATATATAAAAAAGTCAAGATTTGATTATTTTAGTGTTTGTTGTTTAAAATAAGCAGATGAATAACCCAATATCAGGGTATTATTGATTAAAGAGAGCAGGACATGGACCGATAGAGCCAATTACAATAGATCAGATATCAGTTAGCCATGTTAATGTTATGCTGGAGTGTAACTGGAGAAAAACTCGAATAACGGTATTAGTAGCAACCCGTTTGTATGGTTAGTTATCATGAGATTTGTTTGTGATTTTGACGAAATTAAATAGTAAAGGTTTTAATTTGAAAAATACACATTTTCTCACTTTCTCTTCATTTCCATCTATCTATTGCTGTGCATTTTTATCTGCCTCCATCGCCAAAAAAATTATGTAAATAGTGCCTAAAGCAACTGGAAAAGTTCACAATGTCCATGTTGCTGTGGATAATCCACACACCCCACTCTGAACTGCTTTCATTGAATAGTCTCTCTAATAAAGAGACTCCCACAAAGTAAACTGTAAATCACTTGCATGCTGGTCACTTGTGTAATGGTCCACGTGTGGTTTCCTGCTGTGTCCCACTTAACTGTTGTTGAGTCCAGCCCACAGTAGACACCATGTTTTCAGTGCATGTCGGGGTCTAAAAGGCTTAACATTGAGGACTGTATAGGCTGTGTGACATGACAGGATCCCTGGTTCGTTTGTTTCATGAAGTGATGAGAAAAACTTCTGTGTGTAATTGCTTTAACATTTTAAAACACTTTTCATACTTCAACCCAACTTTATAGTTCAAGCCCCGTCTCTCATCCATTGAATAAGCACAAAAGGAACAAGCTCTAAAAGAATTCCATTAGTCTGGGTTCCAGAAATCTCTCCTGACAGACTCTTCATGCAACAGTCGGCTCCTGCTGTTTGATTCGAGTTCGAACAAAATGTCTTGACACTGTCAGATAATTACTGGGTGGAGCAGGTTTCCAGAACCAGGCAGAGATTAAACACTAACATCTTAACATGGTTGCTTACAGTAAAGAAGGGCAAGGGGCCAAACTACATTATTATCAGGCCTTAGGAGTAACAAATATGTACAATGGAATTGCGTAATAAGGATACAGAAAAATAAGTCATCCTATCACTGGTACCATTTTTTTTAGGTAGGGATTTTCAGCAGGATAACAATGTTACAATAACTTTAAAAGAGGATATAGTGTGCTTCATGTTTATTTTTGCTCCATGCTTTAATGTTCAAAAAGCTCTTTATTTTTCTCATACTGCCTGTGCTGCAGCACCTCTTTTCCCCCTCTGTCTGAAACCAGAGCCCAGTCTGCTCTGATTGGTTAGCTGGCCGGCTCTGTTGTGATTAGTCAACCACTTAGAGATGTGTCGGAAACGTCATGCCCCCGTCATGCCCCGTAGTATGTCACCTATAATGTGTTGGAGCGCTAGCCAATAGAAGTGTGAGTGTAACATAGTGATGTCACTGTGTTCCGAGAGTAACTAGTGTGTTGGAGAAACTCCCTCTTAAAGGGCCAGACCCAGAATCAGCACTTTTGTAACAGGGCTGAAATAGAGCGGTATGAGGCATGGCTAGAATGGCTGATGTTTCTGGTATTTTGAGCAAAACACTTCAGAGACATGTTTTTTATAGATATGGCCCTATAATATATTGTTCAAATATAGCATATTAGGTGACCTTTAAATGTTCTGTATACTGTAGAACGGGTTGCCGTTTGTTCACCAACCAAGAGTCATTTTTTAACAGGATCATGATTGTCACAGTCATAACTAACTATACATCCAGATGACTTCAAAGGTGACCTTACCTTAGCAAAGCTTTTTAAACTCAAACCATAATGTTTGCTATACCTTTTGAAAATCATACATGCATGGTATACACAGCAGCCTGTGTGCTTTGTGTGTACTTTGAGAATTAGAAAGTACATTTAATGGTGGCAGATCAGGGCTAATAGTAAACATGACAACTCATGGCAACACTCAAAGGGGGTTACTATAGTTTGGTTGTTAAGATTACATCAGAAAAGGCGGCAGTGGGGACAAGCTTTATTACTGTGTCTTCATAACCTTCGTCCACATCTGATGCTGAACTTCCTGACAAACGTCCCCCTCTGTTCATGGAGTAAAATGAATCTTGACACACAGTATAGCGCTTATGTCTTAGCTCCAAAGGAATCCAGGATAAATTGAGTAGCCATTATACAAACATGAATGTTATAATGCTGCCTCTTGGCTTATTTGTTAAACAGTTCAAATCAAATGGCAAATAGTGCATTTATTACAGTAAATCTGCATTTAATAACCTGTAGGCCGGTGTGGAGCCTCCTCTGCACCGCTGGAGGCCATGTGACCGCCAGCTGCAGCTGCACAGAAGAATCTGTTTTGCCTTGTTCCCCACAGACAGGACAACGTTGTGTCCTAGATACATCCCTCTGTTGCAGATGCTATGTTTATTTGGGATTCTGTCATACATCTGCTTGGGTGGTTAAGAGATTTGGAAAACAAACTGTGAGAAGTGAATGGAGCGTTTCTGCAGGGGGAATGCTTCAGAGCAGCCTGCCTAGCAGAGGGGGGCTGAGGAGGACATGATTTCCACCGTCAATTTTACAAGGCCCAGCTCTCGAGGAGGGAGCTGGGGCCGGTCAAACACCAACATATCACATGCGCATTTCCAGTTAATAAGCAAACACCATATGGAAACAGGCTCAGACACCTTCTGCACTGTCTGCAATTTTGCTGCAAACTGTAAAAAAACATCAGTGCAGATTCAGGTGAAATATGTTCTCAATCTTATTTGTCTTATCTACACTGAACCAGAGGCTGTAGCCCCTCTCTTCCTCTACATGCACCAACAAGTGCATTTCTTCAGCTGCAAGAGGTCGGAGAGACGTCCAGCAAACCTTCCATCCGGAAACAAGGGACATTCAGCAGTCAGAGCCACAGGAGCCATAAGCGTGAAACACATGAATTACGTAATCAGGATACGAAAAACCTGTATTCCCTTACAAGCAGGGTTTTGTTTTCATCATTTTGTTATTTAAGTGAAAGAAAATAAAGAAGTTGAGTCTCTGTTGACAAAACCTTTTTTATAATGTTTCCAATAATGTTACAGTTGGTGATGTGACAGGTGGCACCACAAATATTACTGTACAATGCATACTTTCCTTTAACATGAATTATAGCCACTGTTTTTGAATTTCAAAATATCATAGATTGGTAATGTGGAGAAGAAGTGACACATTATTAAGAATGACTCTTTAACTGCAGTGCCATGCCACAATGGTCTGGAAATGTAGGGAATATGTTTGTTGTCCATGACTCAAAGTGGTGTTACGTGCAAGAAATTAGCCTTGAAATATATTGAACAAATATTAAAAGAAAATGTATTAAGTTTGTTATGGTGCCATGTAGGTGTAACTCGCACCTTTACGCTGTCAAAATGCAAAGTTATTCTCATCTGTGCATGAATGCTACATGCTGTAGGTGGTTGACTTATGACCAGAAACCAGGCTGGCCAAGTAGGTGCAATATGAACTTGTTCTACTACAGCAGGGGTACTCAAATACAAATCTTAAAGGTCCAAAGAAAATGTTCAATAAGACAAAGGTCCGTTTATTACGGTCATTCAAACTTTTAAACAATTGCAACAAGATTCTTAACACGAGGTTGCAAAAACAAAAATAATCTGTATGCAGCAGTTTTCATTGTTATTGTGTCTGTGCTTGATCCGTCAGAGTCGCAGTGTAAGAGCTGCACAGTTATGAATAAAGGCAGCTGCACCCTCTTTCATTCAGCATTCCCATTATTGCTTTATAAATGTCTTGCCCCCTTCTGTGTCCACTGAGGTTCGTCAGGCCCAACACATCTTCAACAAACTCCCCCTTTGCCTCATCATAAAAACTCACAAACACCAGCAACTGAGCATTGTCAGTGGTGTCAGTGGACTCATCCACAGCTAAGGAAATGCACTGTGCATTTTTTATTCCATCACAAAGCTGATTAATCAAATCACCAGCCAGTATTTATGTTCTTCTGGTTGCTGTGGAATCTGAGAGGGGGATTTGCTTGATTTGACCTGTTATTTCCTCTTTTTGTTTGCCTTCAAACATGGTCTCCATCACTTCAGTCATGCATTATTTTATACTTCAGTTATGATCCAGTGGAAAGCCCTTACCTACTGGCCTAGTTAAATTAAAGTGGTTACTTTTGTTTGACTGGGCAGTGTAGTTTTACACACCGTCTTATTTGACTTTCTCAGGACGTAAAACTGTTTTTTGGGGGCAGACCCCCACAAAGAAAAAATATATTTATTTACACACGTAAGGTCATCCTCTTAACAGTTTTGTATGCTCATCCGAGAGAGAAAACGTATCTTTCTATCCCGTTTGAATTGTGCCACGAATTACACATATGATGTTTGTCAATCTTAAAAAATCATTTCCATGTCAAAAAAGTCACAGTTTGTCGTAAAACTGTTGAAATATAAGCAACTAGAAAGACTACAAATCCCAGAGTCGCGTAAGTGATGTCACAATTGTTTTCCTCCACAAAGAGATAGCTAAGATCAGCGCCATATAGATATCATCTATCTATATGGCGCTGGCTAAGATAAGATAACTTTAACAAGATGCCTGTGTGCTTAGTACCAGGTTGTTATCATACCAGCAATGGGTCTTGCTCGTTCTTTCGCCTCCCGTCTGATGAAAGGAACAGGAGTGGCTGGATCGAGTTGGCTAACTAGCTAGTAGCTAGCACGTTAGTTAGCATTACAGCCTGTTCATTTTTATTAGCCTTAACATTAAGTAACCCAACATGTTAAACAGTAAGAGTAGTAGTCATATTTCGTGTACTTTGAAGAGTACTGTCACCGATGTGATCATTCTATAATACACCATTTAAGCCCGGGGGAGAAATGCTAACGCTAGCATCGGCGATCGGTGATCTTTTCTACTTCATGCTATCTGCACAAATGGTTGACATTAAACATTAAAAAGACCAGGCAGTTCAGAGAGAATCAAAGGAAGGCAGGCAGGCAGCTTTGCATGACATTCTTCTGGACGTGTTTCATTGTGGTGATAGTGAGGGTAGTCAATCCTTTTGTTGACAAGACAGTAGTGACGGCCATCTTGGTGACGTGTGTTGTTCTGTGAGACCAGAGATGTAGTTCATTGAGCGTTTCACACAAACAAATGTGTTACTTCACAGTTTTACAACACTTTTTTTTTTTTTTAACTTGCAAAATTATCTTTTAAATTGACAAACATCATATGTGTAATTCGTGGCACAATTCAAACGGGATCGAAATATAATCTTTCTCTCTCCATTGACTTCAATACATAATTTTTTCGAAATAAGGTCCCATGGAGGTCCACCGGAAGGGGAGGGACTTCGCCATTCTATTACAGCTGAATGCGGCGATTACCATTTAGTTCAGCAAAACGCCTCACAAACTGATTAAGATCCAAAGCTTTAGTGCGTTTTGATTCAATGCTGAGTACAGCCAAACTTGACAGTCTCTTCTCTGTCATTGTAGACCGCAAATACCTCATTCCTTCAGTACTTGAGTCAGAATGCTTCTCGTTTTGCACCGTCCCGTTCAAATGAAATCACCGCCAATCATATTTCCACCACGCTCGCGCCAGGGCCGGGGGAGGGGTTACAAGACTTAAATCACCCTGCACTCGGACATTAGAGACTTTCTCTCATAAATGTCCGATGAGCCACAACTTTTCTTTCAAAAAACAAAGCTGCCAACTGGTTTTTTTTTTAACTCTCGCTCTGACTCAGACAGGTTGAGAGAGACGACTGTGACGAAGGTAACTGTGGACTGATGGCTTCGGGCCTTGCATATGTGCACATTTTTATACAATTTATACTATTTATTGATGTAGTGTTTATTGTATTTTATTTTGAAATGTGTTCCCCTTTCCCCATGGCTGTTGCCGTTGATTGTGTGCACCTGGTGCCCTGTGTTGTCTCCTCCCCCCTCACCTGTGTCCTGTTGAGTTGATTGGGTTGTGCATTTAGGCTCTGGGGTTTTTCTGTTTGGGAGAGTGTGTGTGCGATCCTGGTGGCTGCAGGCTGTGCTCAGGGAAACAACAGCAGGATTGAGGCTGTGTGTCATTGTGTTGATCATTTAATAAATGCCCACACCGCGTTATATTTGGGACGTTCTGCCTCTGCCTCCTTACTTGGTCGGGCCGCTCAATTGCCAGCTTCACAACGGCACACGCATTTTTCCCACCCGCATTCCGCGAAGACCCGCCCTACTGTGCCTCTGATTCGCAGACTGTTGGTGGGGGGAAAAAACGCTAACGGGATGCTGAATGTGATTGGACCAATGCGATGACAGACACAGAGACAGTGGAACAGTCGGACATGCAGAGCGCTGTTTGCAGTGGACAATGGACATAGCGGAGCATTTTGACTCGTTGCGTTGTGGCGATGTCTCACAGATAGCACAGATAATACAGATAATACATATGAAAAGTATAATTTGCTCAGAGTCCAGAGACAGTTGTGGTTCGGTCCGGATCTGGACCGGAGTCCGGACTTTGAGGATGCCTGTACTACAGTATTATGTTAGCTACAGTGTTTACACAGACGTTCCCATAGTTTACAGTGGATCTGGATTTGGATAGATTATCAAGCATGGTTGGCCCTCTCTTTGGCTCTTCTTCTGACTTGCTCCAGTTCAGCCATCATGGGTAGAGGACCTTCATACATGTTGGTCTTGATGGCTCTCAGCTTCTCCTGGTAGTCATTTGGCAAGCTGTTCTGCCCTGCTCCGATCACGATTACCTGCAGTGGATGAAACGCCGGGTTACATATTGTAACCCTTGTTATATTAACACAGGCGGAGCCCTCTACTGGACTCTATGGGTACTACCCTCTATGCAATCATTCACCGACTGAGATTTCTATAGACGTAGCCGGCCTTGGGGCGGGCCTACCTGAATAGGTGCGCATCTCACCGTATAAAAGGAGGAGCTATTAAACCTCTGGGGATGGGCAAGAAGCAGCCACACTGCGATTACTCCTTATCCCGTGAGCAAGGAGATCGATCCAAAGAGCCCTTCCGTAAACACGGGGGCTCCCAGGAGATCAACACGGTCCTCTTTGGAAAGTGCCATCCCACGGCAGGCAGCGGCGGTGGCCGCTCTGACCTGGTGAGGCGGGGGCATCTCTAGCAATGAGCGAGTAGCCCACACACCTGCCGCCATGATCATCATCCAGGGAGAGTACAGCCCTGGGCGACTTCCATGGACGCCGGACCCGGAAGGAATGGCGAACATGAATGGCACCGCCTCGGCCATATCCTGGTCCCCCCAACACTCGAAGCAAAGGTGGTGGGGATTGGCGCCCGCTATTTAAGCCAGGGCACGAAGGACAGGCCCGGGTCTCTACCAGTGGCGACTCCCTGAAGGTATGATAACTCTTTCTTCTTCTTTCAAACGTCTTATCTCTGCTTCAGTTGTTGCCCGCTCGCTGAAGAGAAAGGGATGATAGTCAGGAGGTGAGGCCTCCTTTTATACGGTGCGCGCGCATTCAGGTAGGCCCGCCGGCTACGTCTATAGAAATCTCAGTAGGTGAATGCTTGCATAGAGGGTAGTACCCATAGAGTCCAGTGGAGGGCGGAGCCTGTGAGAGATCTAACCAGATATATTGACAGTCCTTAATTAAACTGATAACAGCCGAATAACCCTGTGTTCTCAGATCATGCATCATCAATGTTTTTTAACTCAAGTGTCAAATGTGTTGAGTTGGATCAGGAAGGGTGTATTCTGGGGCCGCATTCAGAAACATTTAAAGGTTGAAAGACGGGGGGTACAACTGAGCTGATCCAGATTTTGATCATTAGTACAATGTGGGCTGGCTTTACATTGAAATCCTTGGAAAGTTCCACACACGTCCCAACCTATCGTCCCCTTATACAGTCCGCTGGCTGAATCCCCTCCTGCAGCTGTGTGTCTGTGCATTCAGCAGGGAGTGGGGGACTTAGAGAAAAGTTGTTTTTTATATATATATATATATATATATATATATATAATACATATAATGGTACTGTTCTAGCCGCAAACATTGAAGAAAGAACATGTATATCAGAAACAATGCACGACGTGTTTTGGAAGTAATATGGCCTGTGTTTACATTAGCAAGCATCGCTAACACTCAGAGCTAACTGTACTCGAGAGAATATGTGTAAAGAAGCCGGATGTCAAAGGTACTCACCTTGTGGTAAACCCGCGAGAGAGAAAGTGTTTGAGCTCTATACTGTTTCAGAAATAATGCTTGATGTGGTTTGGAACATGATATGGTGTTTAATCACGGCAGCGTTTAGCTGGGTTTCTGCTGGTAGACAGTCTCCTCTTCACAGAGCTCACTGCTCACTGTTTTTGCTATCCCATAAATCAAATTCCTGATTTGTTAAACAAAAATGTATACTCTGTATAGTATGTGTATTCACTCTCTGTACTAAACGGCTTGTTGGAGCTCCTGCCCCCCTTCCCTATGAGCCCAGTGTGCTCTGATTGGTCAGCTCGCCCACTCTGTTCTGATGAGTCCACCACCGTTACAGCGGAACATCATTGTTTATGTGTTACAATGGCGTCGCCGGCGGCCTGCGTATGCCGACTATGAGGGTGTCCAGATAAAATAAAACCCTCATGCCATGGTCACGAAGCGGCTGAAGCGCTGTGGCCACACATTTGCTGAACGTACGTGGGGATAGGGAGTAGCTGAACGGTAGTCTGTTGTACTCGTAGGCTATCCCCTGGAAGGCAAAACGCAAATACTTTCTGTGTTTCGGAGCAATCTCGACATGAAAGTAAGCGTCCTTCAGGTCGATGGTTGTGAACCAATCGCCCGGCTGCACTAATGCAGCCCTCACCCAGACAGTAAAATGCATTAATGCATTAATTGTTAGGAGTGTGTCTCATAACAATAACACGCCGGCGCTGTTTGAGGGTTGCTACGTCTCGCCGGTGGAGGACCCAGAGCTCGACGTGGTGGAGATGGAGGACCTCAACGAAGGAGTGCCCTTCGTGTTCGCCATTCCAGCGGACCGGGCGGGTCCGCTCGTCGGGGAGAGGGACGACGATGGCGACACCTCGTCGTCTGATGTTTCCGGCGGCCGCCAGGAAGGCCAACAGCACAGGTCTGCGCGACAGGACTTCCCGGCGCTGCCACCGAGGCCGGGAGGCCTACGTCAGGGCTTCTACGGCCCGGCCCGTCCGGCACAGCCGGCCTTTGTTTTCAATTGGAAGAAAAGCACCCCCATACCTCACCAACATGCGTTGTATTTGGGAGTGGTGCTCGATGCAGGCATGCTACGCGCCACCCTCTCAGAGAGCAGACAGGCATCCTTGTTTCAGGCAGTTTGCAGACTGCGACAGGGGGCGACAGTGACAGCTTTGACGATCATGCAGACCCTGGGTCTCATGGCGGCGGCTCACGTTGTGGTCCCGCTCGGGTTACTGCATAAGCGCCGCCTGCAGAGGTGGTTCTCCAGCCTGCGTTCAGATCTCAAGAGACACAAACGGCGTCTGGTGACCATCCACCTCAGTGGAGGGCAACCTCCGGTTCTGGGGGTCCCCGGAACACCTCCGGAGGGGGTCCCCACTGGGACGGGTGACCTCCTACATCACAGTGTTCACGGATGCATCCGGAACGGGATGGGGAGGGACCTGCCTGGGGAGAGCTATAGGTGGGCGCTGGTCTCTAACAGAGACACGGCACAGCAACCTCCTAGAGCTACGGGCGGTAGTGTTAGTCCTCCAGCATTTCAAACCCTTAATTCGGGGGAGACATGTATTGGTCAGGAACGACAACAGCACCACAGTGGCTTATATCAACAGGCAGGGCGGAGTCGGCTCCGCCCTGCCTGTTGACCACAGTGGAGAAACTGTGGTTATGGGCTTCAGAGGTGGTGTTATCTCTGAGAGCCCTCCATATCCCGGGTCTGGAGAACAGAGGGGCGACCTCATGTCGAGGGGCGGCCCCCTGCCAGGCGAGTGGGCGCTTCACCCGGAGGTGGTGAAGCGGATCTGGGCCCGTTTCGGGACATCAGAGGTGGATCTGTTCGCCAGCCGACGCAACAGCCACTGTGCCCTGTGGTTCTCCATGGCTCTGAGCAACGACCCGCCCTTGGGGGGGGGGGGCGCGTTTGCACACGAGCCATGGCCAAGGAAGCTGCTATACGTCTTTCTACCGCTGCATCTCATTCTCCCTCTCCTGGGGAGACTGAGCGAGAACGTCTGACAATCATCCTAGTAGCGCCGGATCGCGCGGGGGCGCTGTGGTTTTCAGAGATGAAACACGTGCACACTCTACACGAGCCATGGCTGTGTCAACAGCCTTATTTAACGGCGTTAAATAAGCACGGTGGCGTCTTGGTCAACGCCAGGCCCCTTCATAAAGTGTTATCTCTTGGACATGTCTGGCTCTTTTTCGTGACTCGCACACGGGCCCATAGGGGCTGGAGGGGGGAGTCCTCCACGTCATAGCACACCTCCGCGGGGTAAGCGCGTCAGGGTGTGCTCTGTCAGCCGCAGCCTCAATTTTCTCCGCGGTTACGACCGAGGGAGAGGTGAGTGAGGCGCAGCGGCTGCTAACCAGAAAGCCGGTCAGAAACAGTGAGATGAAACAGTGTTGTTGTGGGACGACAGCGCGTGTATACATCGGGGAGCCTGTGAGAGATATAACCAGGGGTTACGTATGGTAACCCTTGTTATATAAACACAGGCGGAGCCCTCTACTCGGGGGCCCTGTCTGTCCTATGCTGCTTGCTGAAGAGAAGTAAAGGATGACAGTAAGGAGGCGAGGCATACAAGTGTACCTTGACCACTTGTAAGTTTCCCGGTTGCGTGCCAACCTACATGACTAAATGTGACGCTGCCAATTTGTGTCGTACTTTACACTGTGCCACCTCAAACACATCTGCTGTGTAAAAGCAGAGCCCTGCTGCAGCCGAGTTTATCCGGAGCTTTATCTCTTTCCCTGTGTGTTATCGAGCATTAGGCTTGAACTGCTTCCAGTCAAATAACTCATGTTTATATTTGAGCTTGATGGATCAGATACTGAGGAATTATGCGATTAGTTTAATTTATTGTGGTGTTTATAACTAACACAATTTGTTAGTTATAAACACCTGATAAGGAGTGGAATCAGATTATTTAATAATCTCATTCCACTCCTTGGTGTATATGTATTGATTGATTGTGTTTTCTTGTCTAGTGACAAAGTCTGCTCATATAATAGATTAATAATAAACTGTTCATGCAGTTTGGTCACAGGCTGTTGGTTATAGCAGATGTTGGGGAAATATTTCCCAAGGCCCATAACTTTGACCCAGTTGATCAGTTCAAACTGTCCTGACTGAGCACACCTGTAACCTTGGCTGCTGTGCTCTCAGTGTCTCCCTGTTCCTGCCTGTTGGATCAGCTGATAGAGATGTTATGATTATATCTTGTTATGCACAATGTTGATTATTCTCTCTGAACTAAACACATGGGTCTGGGGTAGAGTTATTCAGAATTGACGTGGCAACTCTACCGTGAAGTCAGAACCTCTGACTCTTTGACTTGTTTTGTGTCTTATGACTTAAACATAACCCACATTTGATCAATTTCACTGCCAAAACAACATTTTGGTGCAAAATAGCGCAACATTCACCTGTCCCTCATCCAATATATATTTCCTCGTATTATTGACACATTGTTAACATACTGTACATACAGTTTGACTTACACATAAATGACACCAGTTTTTCACTTGCCCTCTTTGGAAAAACACTCAGTAATGCCAGTTACTTTACTCTGAGATGCATTTTGTTTATATCATTATTCACCCTTGCAATATGTCTGTATATATTGTATTTTAGCTGTTTTTAACATATGTTTAGACTGATTAATACATGTTTGGAGATCATTCAGTAGTTAGACTTAGTTTTAGGGTTTTTTATGGGTATTCAGTAAGTGTTTGGTATTTCTTAGCTTGTACATGTTTTTCTGTATAATGCATGTACTCTCTCCAATTGTAGATATGTTAGGATATTTTTAGATAAGTGTCTGGGATTATATTCTCAACTTTTGGATAGCTTATCGGGGTGTCCAATTTCACATATCTGCATTGTCTGTACATGTCTTTTTTATTCAGTTTGTGAATCAAATAAATTAGACATTTCAAAAGGAAATAAGAAAGCAATTAGGGCCATGTGGCCAATCAAATGCATCCCCCTTTAACTCCTTGTGTTGTGGTTACTTGAATATTGTTGTGTTCTCCATTGACTTTATTCAGTTTATCCAGCCAAGTAGGTGGTTAAAGGAAATCATATTTTAACACTTATCACAGATCATTTTGTTTTTTACTTCATTTAAACTTCTTAGAGGTGGCTGCTTTGTCAGATCCTCACTTCGCTTTTACCTGCCAATAGTGTTATATTTTGAGCACCAGATGGCAGCAAACATATGCAATGAGGTGCAGTTTTCCCACAAGGCAACACTCTGAATCATGTTCTTTACTCTGGAACAATGAACATTGTGCAGTTAGGAGCAGAAGGGTTCACCTGTAGGCTACTGTGTTCTCCATATTTTTCCCACGGTACTGTCAGTGCAGTAATCCATGGACATCTTGACATCGTTTCTTTTGATTTATCCTTCTATGTATAGTAGTGAAAGTAAGCAAATACCTTTACTTGAGTTCTTCATTTATGTGCAATCTGGAGGTACTTGTACTTCTACTACACTAAATGTCTCTTTATTTATTGTCAATTACAAATACATTTGGCATTAATATATCTTTTAAAGTGGACTGTTTTATACTTCAAGCCTATTTTGCTGATAACATTTATATAGTCACTTCAGTATATTTTTGAATGAAGGATGTTTACTTGTCATGGAGCAGTTCACATTGTAGTATTCATTTACTCTAACCTCTTTCCGCTCTGATAAACTGTCACGTGGTAATCCAAGAGAAAGAAGAAGCACCCAACAAAACAGGAGGCAACACATTTGGTAAGAGATCTTTATTTTAAACAAATAGGAGACTACCGTCTGCAGAAGTGTTGCATAGGTTTGTTGTATACGATGAGATAGGAAAAGGTGGCTGTTGAAGCTTTGTGATGACACGGCGGCACTGGAGACATTGCCAATAAATATCAATTAAAACTTAAATGGTTTCAGGGCGGGGATCCGTAGATTAAAATACTCATTATTATGCTTAAGGTCAGCTACTTCACACACTTTAAATATTCCTTTTTGATCTGCTACTCTGTTAAAAAACATACTAGTATAATACAGTGGACAGCTAGACTATTTCACCCCACACTGGTGCACTGAACCTCATGGCCTCACAACAGACATATGTACAAAGTGCACTGTGGTGCTTATCAGTTACAAACAGCAGACACTCATCAGGTATTCCCACACATATCAGTCATTACTTGTGCCCTATTGGTCAGATGCAAGTGTTTGAGGAACTTGGGATGGAAAGGTAAGAGGTTAAAGGAAACAGATGTATTATTCATTATGGATGTCTTATCTTTGAGGTGATGGAGTTTAGGTTTGACCCACCTTGTCAGAGGTAGAGCAGCTCATTGAAGAAGGAGCAAGAAAATTGCAGGGGGTCAACTCAAGTTCATCACACTTGAAAAACAGAGATGAAGCTTTAGTCAAAAATATATAACTAAACATGAGCAAAAATGATTTACTTTAATAACTTATCTACGGAGAAGAGGCAACAGGTTAGCTAAGTACGCTAACCTTAAGCTGCATTAACATGTTGCGCAGCAAAATGGCTCTGCGCCGCTGACGTTGTGTTTCTATAAAGAGAGTGTTGCAGCCCGACTAGGCGGACACTCAAATAAATTCAACTTTGACCTTGTTTACCCCTAATCTCTCGATGTGCAACCAATCAGATGCTAGCTGTGTGTAGCGGCGCAAGCTAGCAAGAAAAACAAAACGCTGTTGATCACCAATCCTGTGAATGCACTGTAACGGCCCGTCCACACTACAGCTTCAAAAAAAGCTTCTGACGCTTCTGCCCATTCACTTTGAATGGGGTGACGTCACTTTGCCTCGCTTTTCGCCGAACTGAATTGTGGGTAGCTTGGCTGAACTTCTCCAGCGTCTCCGGCTTCAAAAGTTGAAAATTGTTCAACTTCTGATGCCGGGGAAGCTGGAGAAGTCGGACAAGTTCAGCGCCAGCCAATCAAATCCCGAGTCTGAAAATCTGACAGCTCAAGCCCTAGCCAATCAAACCGCGTCTAAGCTGGGAGAGATATCCCGCCGTTCATTTCTATATTTCAAAAAAAGACGGAGGAGAAACTAATTATCGCCGTAGAAAATCACCCGGTTTTGTTTGACCAGTCCCTATTAACTTACCGGGATACAACCGGAGGAACCAGGCATGGAGGGAGGTGGCAGAGACAGTGGGTGAAACGGGTAGGTTTTCGCCTGTTTGGGGATTTTATATCCAGTTTACTTCGTTTTAACATTGCTATTGCTTTGTATGTCGGGGGCGGGACATTCATGTGATAGGTTGTTGGTCGCGGTGCTCGCAAAAAATCCCTAAGCTTCAGAGACGCCCAGCTCCAAGCTTTTTTTGAAGCTGTAGTGTGGACGGGCCGTAAGAGCTAAAGAGCTGAAGTTACAGCAAAAGCTAAGGTTGTTTCAATAAGCACTAAAAGGCTCAGCTAGCTTATTCTATTGTGATTCTAACCATGTTTTAATCAGCTCTCCCAAATCCAATAAACAGTTAATGGGAGTGTCATGTCAAATGTAATGTTTCTGTTCTCTAAGCAGCAATTCTGTTGTATTTGGATGGAGGGTAGATATCTTAAAATAAAAAACACCTTAATGGAGAGATATCACCGGAGGGATGTGAGAGAGCACGTTTGTTTTAAGAGTTTATATGGGGGAACTGACAGATTTAAAGCAAACTGCAGCATAGTAAATGTTCCATTGAGATCTGGATTCAGCAGTTTCTACGGTAACATAGTGGTTGGCTGGAGGGATTTATTAGATGTTATGACAGAGAAAGTTATATAAGAAATGTATGTACAACAGTTTGAGGACACCTTCCCCTAAGGAATATGACTTCGGATAAAACACTATTTATATTGAATAAAGTAGTTAGTCATATTAAGTTTAAATAAGTTCCATCACAGAGAGGACCAGTGCTCTGCAGCTTCAAACTCAACTAGCCCTGCCCCCTCTGGATTCTATAAAATAGGGTTGTAGCTAAATAGTTTACCCATCCATTCTTTCAAGCATACACCTGTACATGAAAACACACACACACACATTGTATTGTACAGTGAATTGTGCAAAACAGTTAATACATTGCCTAAACAACTAAAAAGTGAGATGGGCAGTAGCTGTTTACAGGGGTTTGTTCAGAAGAACACTGTAATCTCAAGAGAGGCTCCTGCTGAGCCAGCACACTCCTGAACGCTCAGAACTGGAGATGTGGCCGGTTTCCTCGGGTTGTCTTTGGTAGCATTTGTTCTGTTTTCTATTTTCTCCGTCCGTGTGTCTTGCTCTCCGTTTGTCCGTCTGTCTGTTTGTTTGACTCTCCTCATGTCTGTGTCGGCCAGCGATCGGCCTCTGTCGCCTGGGAGAGCTGCTACGTGTCACTGCGCCTTCCACAGAGGGTTGTGATACACCCAGCCTTCACCCTACACACACACACACACACACACACACACACACACACACACACACAGACACACACACAGACACACAC
>CALSBZ010046926.1:467122-479719 GCA_943591055.1 Gobionotothen gibberifrons
CTCCTCTTTCCAACAGTGTATACAACTTTATGTGTCTTCGGGTCAATGCGACTGATTTCAATAGAGCAAGTCACATATGAGGTGGTCCCCGAAAATCCTTGATAATAAAAAGTGGATTTTATTTAGCTTTTTTCCATTTCCGCGGACCACAGTTTGAGAACCGCTGCCCTAGGGGGCTCCGTACAAAACACAGGCATTGTTTCTGATAGCTACTGTATGCTGATAGATATGATTTGATTTACGTCATATCGGACGCAAATCTGGATCAGCTCCGTTGTACCCCCGTTTTTAGAGATTTGGGTACAGAGAGGAAAAGTGCATTTTGCATGATAGGTCCCCTTTAAGTAACATTTTGAATTCAGGATTTGTACTTGTTATGGAGTATCTTCGGACCATAAAAAGGATCTGAGTGCGTCTTCCATTTTCAAACATTGTCAATTTGCTGCTATTCTATATTTTGAGCCTACACTTGTAGATGTATTGGCTCCAAACTGTTGTATTTTTGCTGAGGTGGGAGGAGAAAGTGTTACATTTGTGGGGGGGTTTTCGGCACAATTCTGCATTTCTCTGTCCTGTTGCAAAAATAGAGCCAATAGACACATGGGATATTAGCTTTCTTTGCCTACCTGTGTACTTTTCCTCCGTAGAAGGGCTTTGTGTGGAAAGTGACAGTGGCAGAGTATCCACTTTTGGCACAGTTGATATTGACCTTTCCCCCAAGTTCCACCCATGGCACAGTCAGGATGGAGCGGGCGTAGGCACAGGGCAAAGTGAACACGTACTGCTCATCATGCTCCAGCAAATACAGCACACCTGGGAGAAACAGGACACATTTCACAGCTCAGCAGACAGAAGGATCTTCACTGAAATGAGGCACCACTAAGGACTGCTGGATGTATTCATCCTGCCCATCCAGGACTTTGTCCCTCCCAGGAGAAAGCAGTGTTATTATTGTCAATGTGAAGAAAATAAACGTAATGTATGTGAATGTAAGAGAGTCGTAGCATAACGGAGCGTCAGAATAAACGCAGGTGTGTGTGTGTGTGTGTGTGTGTGTGTGTGTGTGTGTGTGTGTATGTGTGTGTGTGTGTATGTGTGTGTGTGTGTGTGTGTGTGTGTGCACGTGTGTGTGAGTCTCGTGGTCAACCCTGAGCGACAGACAGAAGAGGATATAGCAGGACATGGCATAGCATACATTTTCTTTTGCTATCAAAACCATCATATTAAAGCTTGTTTATCCAAAACAAAAACCCGTACAGAGGTCCATGTAGCTCCAATGTGTATGTTGTTCATACTATATCCATCCTGTCATCCATTCATTCATTTGTTCCACTCATGGTTCATAATTCACACAACACACAGTTTAAAGCCCATGATATCAAGGAGCAACTATCTGCTCCTGTCTCAAAAATACATGGTCTGTATTCACAGCTGCCAGAAGCTTAACAAACTTTTACAATAACATAACAAATAAAACAATCAGGGTCAACACAATAATCTACTAGCAGCAACTATTGACCTGGGCCGCTCCTTTGTCCAATAAAACCGGCTGCCCAGTGCTCACTCAGTGGTGATATCCTCATAGACATGCAGTTTCTCTCCAAACTGTTTTTGCCCTCATTTTACAGGCATTGAGTATTTTTTTATTATTCTGTCGAGCATGTCTTTAAAGATCTTCACATTTATCTTCCAACTGCTTCTGAATGTGCAGACTGGTGATAAGCACTTTGGTCAAATCGAAATTCTCTAATTTCTTGAGGATTCCAGTGAGCACCACAGCACTTTCAGGTGAATCCTCAGCTGCTCCTTGTTCTGGTGGCTTCTGCTTCTTTTGTCTTCCCTTATTTGGACAAAGTGACATTTTCAGACAGAATGCAGAAATAAAGCCTTCTTGGTTAGTTTGTTTAAATTAGTACCAGAAAGCAACTTGACTATTGAGGCTGCTCACGCCATGAGCGTGTTGGCCATACTCCACATCCATATTGCTCTGCTAAAATGGGGTCAATGTATTGGCGCTGGCACAAATAACTAGCGGTTTGATGTTTTCATTGGCAGCACTGTTGGGATTCTGAATGTGAATATACAGTATGTCAGCTGTGTTGCTTTTTTAGTCAGTGAAATTCCAGATGCACATACGCGGTTTTAGGTCTTCTTCCAGGTCTGACGCTCTGTTTCTAGCAGAAGTGGGGGTTTGTGCTATATTCTTGGCATTTGTTAGCATAGCATATGTCAGTTTATTAATTTGATCCCTGTGGTGCCTGCAGAGAACACACTGAACATGTTTCAATCTCCACACACATAAACACAGCTGTAGCATCTCAGCAGCCTCTGAGTGGATAGCCGTGTCTCCTTCAGACATTCATGGAGCCCAGAGGAACTCACCCCATTGTACATTGGATGTATTCTCCTGTCTGTAGTCTGAGCCATGCATTGTAAAAAGGTCTGAAGTATTCTGTCAGTCTGCCTCCTGGGCACACGTCCAACCCCCCGCCAGGCTAATACATCCAATGTACACTGGGGTGAGTTCCCCTCGCCTCCATGCCCTTCTCCAGCCCCCACCCCCCCCCCCGCCCCCGCTGCTTATATAACAGACAGCTGTCCTGTGCCCAGCCTGCTGCCCTGGACCCAGGTCGTACACAACACATCTGTTTCCCAAAGACACAAACATACTGTACACACACTGCTCCTCATCTAAAAACCTCTACTGAACAATGGCATTACCTATAATGGTTCAACTGACAACTATCCCTCCCCACCCGCATCAAGCACCGAACCTGGGGGAACAGAGCCTTCTTCGTGTCTGCCCCCTCCCTCTGGAACTCACTCCCACATCCCATCAGAGACTGACCTCACCACCTTCAAAACACTGACCAAAACTCACCTCTTCAATCTGGCTTGTAATGTGTGATTGTTGTTATATTGCTTGATTTTTAATTTGACTTCAACTATATTTATTTGTTGTTCTTTTCTTTTCCCTATCTCTGTAAAGCGGCTTTGAGCACCTGTAAAAGCGCTTACAGGATAAATCTATTATTTAGTGGGAATGCTGTTAACAGCATTCCAAATGTTATTCTACGCATGAAAAGTTTATTATTATTCCGGCGACTTATTTTGGCCCTCTTCTCCTCCCGCATTGAACATTGCAGAAACTCCGTTCAAACATCAAAACGTTCAGCTCGGTCGGGAATCGCAGGCTATTACTTTTCTCATTCATAACTTTCATAATTCCAGAGATACATCCCATAATACATCCCATTTTTAACAATTGAAGTCAATGGTTTTGAAATTTCACAGATATCTGTTACGGTTCTTCCACAAAACGTTCACATGTAAGAGGTTCATCTCTCATCCAGAACAATGGAAACCTGTGATCTCTGGACGCCTCATTAGCTCAAATACAAACACCTGTGTAATGGAACACAATGATGTCATCGCTCCAACTGACATGCTCAGAGCAGCAGACTTCAGATAGCAGTGTGCTAACAGTCCAGCCGTGAAGACATCTTCGGGACAGTTTTGAGATTTCTTCAAATGTTGTTGCCATGGCAACGCATTGCTCGCCTTGAAACACGGTTTTCTCATAACGTCAGTGAAAATACTCCAAACAGCCCAGAACTTCACAGGTTTGGTAATGATGCAGCCATCAACGCATCTAAGCGTAGTATGGGGTGTCATCAAATGCCGTTGCCATGGCGACAGACCACTCGTCATTAAACACGATGTGGCTGTAAGTCCAATCGACACGGTCCAATCGTCCCCCAATCTTCACTTGTATATCACCGGTCCATGCCTCAACAGCTCTACGCCAAATCTGAGATCTCACCATATACCGTTTCCATGGAAACGCAACCCTCGCCATTAAACATGATGTCGCTATAACTCCTATGAACATTTTCAAAAAGTGCTCAAACTTCACATGTGCGCTAACAGTCCAGCCGTGAAGACATCTACGGGACAGTTTTGAGATTTCTTCAAATGCCGTTGCCATGGCAACACAATGCTCGCCATGAAACACGGCTTTCTCATAACTTCAGTGAAACTGCTCCAAACGCCCCAAAACTTCACAGGTTTGGTAACGATGCAGCCATCAACGCATCTAAGCATATTATGGGGTGTCATGAAATGCCGTTGCCATGGCGACAGATCATTCGCCATCAAGTTAGTTCAGAAGTTTGCAGTTAAAATATTCTGCTGCTTTTCCAAGCCTTTTCTTCTCTCATCACACATTCAAGCCCCCAGTGTTCATGTATCATTTCAATCTAAATTCTTCACTTTCTTCTTACACATTACATTTCAGCATAGCAGTTTAGCGTCAGATTTTCAGCATAAAGCATTCCCACTAGCAATTTCTTCAGGAATTGCATTCTCTAGTTATTATTATTACTACCACTTTTTAAATCCAGATATACTGTCCATATTTTCTCATGTATTTCTTAAAAAATGTTCCTATTCTAATTGCATTTCTTTTTTGGGTATTTATGTTTCCTTTTAGATGTGACAAATCTCCTCTGCCAATGCCAAACAGCAGCCAATCTCGGGTCTCGTACGGTTGCCAGGAGCCTCAACATGTGGAGGAACATTATGTTCAGAGCACTGGAACCTCAACATGTGGAGGAACATTATGTTCAGAGCACTGGAACCTCAACATGTGGAGGAACATTATGTTCAGAGCACTGGAACCTCAACATGTGGAGGAACATTATGTTCAGAGATGAGTCCAGATTCTGCCTACAGCACATGAATGTGTCCACAGTGTGGAGAAGACGTGGAGAACGCTTTGCTGATTGCTGCACCGATAGAGTAGGAGGGGAGAGGATGGAATGGCCTGCAGTCCTGACCTCAACCCCATTGAACCCCATTTTGGGATCAACTTGGCCCTGCTGTCCGTGCCAGAGGGACCAACACAACCACGTTGGCTGACCTGGGACAAATGCTGGTTGAAGAATGGGAAGCCATCCCACAGCAGGGTGTGAGCAGGCTGGTGACAGCATGAGGAGGAGAGGCTGTTGTGGCTGTGTTTGGCTCTTCCACACGCTACTGAGGCTGCTTGTTAAGTGAATCAATTGTTAATAAATCATAAACCTCGGCATTGGGGAGGAGATTTGTCACATTTTTCATGGGCGCACCCCACATACTCAGCTCTGCTGCTCATCCCACAAATGCATGTTCGTCACAAATGTGGTACCATTTGAAAGGTAAGAAAACAGGCTTTCCAACGGTATAAGATGTATTGGAAAGAAGCATTGTTACAACATAGACATCATCGACCAAACACAAATTGCCTTACCTTCTGTGTTAAGTTTATATATATTTTAGGTATTTCTCTTTCAATTCCTGCTCATTCTTTTATTTATAGTTCTGTGTTTAAGAATTCACCATGTGTGTGTTTCATAGATTTGTTCCCCATATAACCCAGTATGGGTTCACTCTATTGTGTGCAGGCATGTGTGCAGGCATGTGTGTGTGTGTGTGTGTGTGTGTGTGTGTGTGTGTGTGTGTGTGTGTGTGTGTGTGTGTGTGTGTGTGTGTGTGTGTGTGTGTGTGTGTGTGTGTGTGTGTGTGTGTGTGTGTGTGTGTGTGTGTGTGTGTGCGTGCGTGTGAAACAATGACCCACATGCTGCATTCAGTCAGTCGTGCTGTTCACTGCTGCACAGGGAGCTGACAGATGAATGCAGGAGGCTGTAATATCATGAATGAGTATACATTAGAAACTGGGTTACTTTGTTTTTGTGCCACGGTACATTTTATTGCAAAATATTATCCTTGTGCCCCTGGGGCCTGCATTTAACAGAGGCCTTGTTGAGGGCCAACTCCTTCCATCAACAGTAACCCCTAGTTTCCACCGGGTCCGTCTGCGGCGCGTTACGGCGCGTCTCGGCGCTGGGCTCCGCTCTAAATAGGATTGAAGTCTATTTTTCGATGCGACGCAGCCGTAAGGTAATGTCGGGCAGGCAGGAATTGGAACGTTCAGAGCATATATAGCATATATATATATATATATATACACACACACAAACTCACTTTGCAGCCCCTATCCCTCCGTAGTCGTTCAAGTAGGAGGAGAAATGCCAGCGTTCTCCTCCGGTTTACAGGCACTGTGTAAATTATATATATAGAATAATTATGATGATTTTACCACTAAAATACAGCAACACATCTTTGATTCATGTCGTTTATAACTGGAATATTACAATTATTATTAACTTTGTCTGTACAAAGTAGCCTGTCCAGGAAATATGCCCAAATCAACAAAAAACTGCGAGCAGACAGGCAAGACGCTCCGCTTCTGAAATGCTTCTGAAACGCGCCCGGTAGGGTATGACGCCGGAGGAGGCCGGACCAAAACCGCGGCGCAGCTGTTACGCGACGCAGACGGACCCGGTGGAAACTAGGGGGATGATAATGTTTCCTCAGTGTAATCATTGGAATGCTTCATGTAGTGCTGCTATCTGGGCTGTACCACATACTACATGCCCAGCTCAGTAGCATTTAAGGAGTTTACATGAGAGGCTAAGGTGTCTGTGCATGCCAGAGGGAGATGTACTAACCCTCGGGGAATGCATTTATTCCTTACTGAGAGTTTATCTCTGATCTTGTAGTATAGAACCCAAAATGGCCATTAAGTCAATGTCTCAAGTTCCTGGGCCACTTAGTCTGCACATATATCTTAAATCTGACTTGTGTTACATAACCTTCCTTGAGTGAAGACCCAAGGTGCTCACAGGAGGCAGGTCAAACTTGAACAACTTGAACTAAAAGTAAATGATAGCGTCCAAAGACAAATGACATGTCAACCGGTCCACTACTGACTTAATGATTTAAAAGCAGGCCATATGATATAACACTGCATTTCACAATTCAGTTACACGACTACATGTTAAACATGGTAAAAACGTGTTATGATCCACACTTGCAGACTTCCACCATCGCACGTCATAATGTAGTTAAACTCATTTAGATATGTGCACTAAAAGCTGCGTTGAGGCACTATCACCCGTCCTAAATAATGGCAGAAACATAACCTTAACATTGTTAAATGCCCACCACCAGCTCAGGGAGACTAACATTCACACACCCACACAGAACTCTGGCATAACGAGACGTTTTTAACTGAGGATACACAGATATGCTAATTGCAGGGACTGAAGCACCAAATCCACCTCCTTAGTCAAAGTCGCCCCAAATTGTAATGTAACATTGTTCCTTAATTCTAAGATAATAGAGTAATGTAAACTTCCATAAGAGTCAAGCTAACTTGACTCCAAGCCAACTTTGCCCTGCATAAACATGGAACATGTATCTCTGAATTCCAAATGATCAAACTTTTGCAAATGAAAACAATATGGTTAGGAGAAGTAATTCAACAGTGATGTCTGCAAAATGAAGCTAAACAATCAAATGAAAGTGAATTATTACTGCTGGAAACGACATGTCACACACACACACACACACACACACACACACACACACACACACACCATGTTTACATCACTTCAGGGGACATTACATTGACTTACATGCATTTCATGGAGACTTATCCTAACCTTAACCATAACCAACACATGCCTAACCCTTACCCTAACCATAACCCAAACCTTCACCCTAAAATTAATGATACCCCTTATGGGGACCTCCATTTTGTCCCCATAAGGGAGGCCAGTCCCCACATGTGACTGTGCAAACAGATTTAGGTCCCCACAAGGATAGTAATGCTAACAAAACAGTGCTTCCAATGGAATTGATAACATAAGAGATATTTGGCACCCTGCACTTTGGGTGTCCAATTCATTTGTAGTATGTCCCCCTTCGATACTCTCATCCCGTTCTACTGTTCTGTTGTTGTTTCAATCAGCCTGCTCTTGGTTGTGTAAGATCTGATCAAGATAACTACATATGGAATAAACACATGCATATGGCATTCTGTTTTGGAACAACATTTGTCCAATTAGAGGCTGCAGATGGAATGTGAGTGCTGCTGTAGGGATTCACTGAGCTGAAGGGGGAGGCTCTGAGTCTACAAACAGCTGTGGATGTCTGATTATGGCCAGCCATTTATCCATCTGACAGCATCTGATCGCTCTGACATGTTTCTAAAACAACATTACCTTATTTGACAATGATTAAAAAGAATTGTGCAGGAATGAGTCCGAAAACCTGGAATGAGTTAGCCTTTTACCACTTACGGTTCCCTCATCGTGACATTTTTGGAAAATATCTGAAATAAGATCTGTGGTTAACACAAGCTTAAAATATTTAAACTTTATTTTCTACTATGTGTAGAAATTAAGTTACTTCTTGCAATTTAACTTTATACGTGGAGATGATCCTGCTGATCAAAACATGTAGGTATCATAAACACGTGTTAGCCACATCGCTTCTTTTCAATATACTAAAGTAAGTCCAATGGAAGAAAAAAACGTTTGTCGAGGGAGCCTTTGCGATGCTAACTTCCAGGTTTGCCAACCTGTCATCACTGCATCTCTTTATGTGTCTACTGGTATTTGGCATTCACATTCATTTATTCCACCCAACATTAAAGAAGTGGCTGAGGGTTTCTGTGAAACATTCTGATGAGATGAAAACCTCAAACAATGTCATCTGACATCAAAAGCTGAAGACCTACAGTACATTTCACCAAAACACAATTAGCTAACCTTGCATAATGTGATCTGTATAAGACTCCATAGTTAGCGCTATGTGCACTGCGCAGTGCATGACAATACCAAACAAATGAATAAACAACCTTTCAAACTCAGGCGCGGTCATTGTGTTCGTGTGCAACTCATTGCAATACTATGAAAATCAAGCAGACATTCCATTTTCAATCAAGCTCTAGTTCTCTTACCTTCCCCGACCATAGAGACCCCGACAGACATGCCCATGAACTTGCTCTTGGTCCAGACATGCGTGTTGACACACATCTTCTTCTCCTTGCACTCGCAGTAGAAGCCTGACACAGGAGGGTGGTGGGACAGCTGCTCTGCCACAAAACTAACATGATAGCAGTCTGAGTGTTTCCTGCTGCTGCCACCCACCCCCCTCTGTGGGGACCCGGGAATGCTCGAAGAGTCTGTGGGTGCTGAGTTGGGACCGGGACAGTTGGTAGTCCTGAGGGGTCGCACGCGGACCCGAGGCACATACCAGGAGCAGTGGAAGTTCTCGCCCAGGATGGGGTTGTAGGGCTTCTTGGCCACGGCCCCCTTGCGCCCCTCGTGGAAGGCGGTCAGGTAGTACTCCACGAAGCGGACCATGCGCTCCTCTGCTGTGCAGCCGCAGGTGATGGACAGGAACATGTCAGGGTGAGCCATGAAGTTGGCATACATTTCTAGCAGAGAACGCTTCTCCAGGATGAAGGTAGGGAGCACCACCTGAAGAGGGATAGACAGAGATGACAACTGAAAGAAGGAATGTCTGTAAAAACGACTGTTGGATCACTGTGCACACAGAACTATGTTCACGCTTTCTGCTGGATTCTTAGACCAATGTGCATTAGCTAAACCATGATGAAACACAATGCCACCTTGATAAGATATTTAGTTGTAGACATAACGTTGGAGGTATAACTTATTATTAAGACATACTACATAGGAGCTACCTACAGCTACCTACAGCCTATATGAATATGAAGAAGAAACACAATTGAACAAAGTGGGTGTCCAGTAGAAGTCAAAGAAACCTGGTCCATAATATGATTAGTCTGACCTTAAAAACATCCATCAATCCATTTGTTAAATATATACCAGGGGTCTCAAACTCAAGTTGGCTTGGGGCCACAGCTAACAATGTCATCTCAGGGACATTTCATTTTGCAAGTACTACAAGGCAGTGCAATATTTCAGATTCTTTTTTATTTTATTTCGATTACTAGCAATGTTTGCCAGACTTAACAAAAAACAAACAACAAGTGCCTGCCCTTTCCAAATGGCTTCCAATGGAGCTTTCCTAGATGGCTTGGTGAAACAAACCGTCTGAGTCAGGTTAGTAATGCTCCATCACATGTTTCTATTACAGGGAGAATCTTAAACTGAAGCTTGACATTAAAGCAACCCAACGGAAGATTCATGTAAGTTTAGTTATTTCACTCGTAGCTCGGGCTGCGGGGGTGCTAGAGACGGGAGCACGTTGATGTAACCTTCCTAGCCGGAGATATGGTCGCATTTTACAATCAACTTCCGTTGGGTCGCTTAAACACAAATATCGCAAATCGCAATCGCAATATTTGTCAGAAAAATCGCAATTACATTTTTTCACAAAATCGTGCAGCCCTAATCCCCAAGCCCTCAGTGCTCTCATGTGCATTGTTCAGTCTGCTGTGGGTTTTTGACTGCAGTGTTTATTGTTGAAAATGCTGATTCACAGAGATATGTTGCAACATCAGCATGGACCTTTTTACAGAAAGTGACAGGGTCACAGAAGCATTTTCTTAGAGCTCAATCAGACCTTTCTGACAAGAAATAGGTTTTCAATGAGTAGCCTGTTTTTTCCAGGCTAAAGTCCTCAAAGCAGGTTTGGAAATGTCCAAACATGTTAAAAAGCTTGAAGTGTAAGTCCTTTAGATGGGACAATATATCCGTCAGAACTACAACAGCTTTCATTTTTGTTCATTTGCAGAAAATCTACAAACATTTTGGCTTTTTTATTCAAGGAATGCTCCAGCAAAATGCAGCTGTTATTGCATTTTACAATTTATAAGAGGCCCTATTTTGTTCATTTTCAGCTTCATATTTGTATGTTTTGCCTCAACTGTGACATATCTACAGGCTTTAATGTTCAAAAGGGTCTTTATTGTTTTCATACTGCCTCAGTCTGAAACAAAAAGCCCAGTCTGCTGGTTGGCTTAATGCTTAATGTTAACAGAGACACCAAATACTTTGCAAGTAAAGATGGTATTTAGGAGTGGATGGTATTTAATGACGTTGTTCATAAAGGCTTCGTCCAGGCCAGAGTCAACTAACTAACTAACTAAACTAAACTAAACTGAGCTATGGTTTCATGTCATGTAAAGGGGTTGAATATAATTGACTCTCTATTGGATTCCTCATTACATAAAGCCAGGCCTGTCACACAACCTGAGGGTCCAAATGATGACAGCTCAGGCTCAGATTGGGTGTTTTGTCCGAGCCGTGCCAGAGGGCAGCCCAAATGTCGATCCCATGGCACAGCACCAGTCAATATGGACATGGCAAGAGCGAATGGTTGGAGAATAATTGGAAAGATGTGCAGACGGTTTCCTATGTCTACAAAAGCGGATAAATGATGTTGTTCTAACACAGAGTTGGATCACAAGGACCCCCCCCCCCCTACATGAGTTACGGTGTAATCCCAGCGTATCAGGTATTTGAGGTCAGAATCCCTTTCTGTTGCACATTGTCAGCTCATCACCCCGTGATCCAGAGCACTGGGCCTTGAGTAAAGCCTCTATCACATGAGAGGAGTCTGACTGCTATGACCACAACCAGGAGGGTGGAGGAAGCAAAGAGGAGGGAGTGTTATTTACCATCCCGGCCCAAATAAGGAGACACTAGTTCATACTGTACATTAGGAACATGTGATAGGCTGACTTCCTGTGTGTTCGCTCTGTAAAGTAATGTAACATGATTACTTTCCGTTCATTTTGGATTACCTCACTATCCAATGCGACCCAATTAAATACAAAAGAAAAGAAATATCAATAAGAACACTTTAAATGTAGTGTATTATGTAAGACAACAGAACATGTAACCTAGGAAAGAAGAAACCGACTACTATGTTTTTTGTTTGTGTGTTTGGGACTGGGAGATTAGTCGTAAAGTGTTATAATATGTAATCCTGAGTTTCATAACATATCGTTTTTCATTTTTAAATGTATTGTAACATTGTAATCCTGCTAATAACCCATTTTTTATGTAACTGTAAGGGAATACAGTTTTTTGTATCCTGATTATAAATCCTGTTACATGTACTCTGTTACTCCCCAAGCCGGGCTATAAATATTCCACATCCTCCCCTTGCTATATCGAGAAATCCTGGACACACGGATAATAACAGACAAATACCCTAATCTCAAAATCCCCAAATCGTTATTGAGATTAAACTGATAGTAAACAATAACATAGGGGTAGTGACTGATTACTCAAACATATCTAAAGCTGCCTCCATCAAAGACAGTGGAGGAAATAAGTTTGATCCCCTGCAGATTTTTACAAATGAATGAACAGTCTATAATTTTAATGGTAGGTTTATATAAACAGTGAGAGTCACTAGTCTTACCATATCTGAATTACTGTGCTGAAATCTGGGGCAATAACTACAAAAGTTCTATACATGCAGTATCTATTCTACAAAAAAAAGCCATACGAATCATTCACAATGCCAAATACCTTGATCACACTAACGAATTATTCCTGCAGTCAAAATTGTTAAAATTCAAAGACCTGGTAGAATTCGAAACGGCACAAATGATGTTTAAGACAAAAAAATAACGTTTTACCAGGAAACATCCAAAAAGTATTCACTCAATTCGAAATTCATAGGGCCCGTACAACCAGAAGAACTTTCTGTATCTCAGCCTGTGGAGTGAGACTATGGAACAGTGTGAACGTGGAGTGAGACTATGGA
>CALSBZ010046926.1:479729-491045 GCA_943591055.1 Gobionotothen gibberifrons
GTGGAGTGAGACTATGGAACAGTGTGCATGTGGAGTGAGACTATGGAACAGTGTGCATGTGGAGCTAAAGCGATGTCCAGACATTAACCAGTTTAAGAGGAAATACAGAGAAATTATTTTCTCGAGGTACAGGGATGGGGAAGGTGTTTGACTATGTGTATATGTGTGAGTATGTAGGTGTGTATATGTATGTGTGCATATATGTATATCAGTGTATGTATATGTGTATATGTCAATCAATAAGTGAAGCAGATTAATAATACTAATAATATAAATAATAATGCATACAAATGATAATTATTGCAGATTATAAATAAATCATTTAGGGACAAGGGGGTGAGATTAAATAAGTTATACTTCTTCTCACTCCTTTTCGAACACACTGTTTATGTTGCTAATGCTGTTGTTGTTGTAAAATGTCATTTTTGTTTTGTTTTGATTTCTCTAACATGACTATGCATTGCAACATTTGTTTTGTTTTGTAATTATTTATTTTACTTGTTCGAAATAAAATCAATCAATCAATAAATCAATCAAGAGTAAGAATATCAAAAATTAAATCCAGAAATTGACATTATATAAAAGATAAAAAAATGTATTTGCATTTAACTGTGGGAAATACGTATTTGATCCCCTTGCAACAAACAAGGATTCTGGCTCCCACAGACCGGTGAAATAAGTCTTCTTCCTTTAAAAAAGTACTCCTAATATCAACTTTGTTACCTGTATAAAGGACAGCTGTCCACCGAATCAACCAATCAGATTCCAACCTCTCTACCATGGGCAAGACTAAAGAGCTGTCTAAGGACCTCAGGGACAAGATTCTAGACCTTCACGAGGCTGGGATCGACTACAAGACCATCAGAAAGCAGCTTGGTGAGGAGGAGACAACTGTTGGTGCCATTATGCATCAATCGCCCTCGGTCTGGGGCTCTACGCAACATCTGGCCCCGTGGGGTATTGATGATCATGAGATAGGTGAGGGATCAGCCAAGAACTACACGGAGGAACTTGTCAATGATCTCAAGGCAGCTGGGACCACAGTCACCAAGAAAACTATTGGTAACACACAACACCATAATGGATCAAATCCTGCAGCGCCACAAGGCCCCCTGCTCAAGAAGAACATGAACGGCCCGTCTGAAGTTTGACAATGAACATCCGAATAATTCAGAGAAGGCTTGGGAGAAGATTATGTGGTCAGATGAGACCAAAATCGAGATCTTTGGCATCAACTCGACCCGCTGTGTTTGGAAGAAGAGAGATGCTGACTATAACCTCCAGAACACCATCCCCATCGTCAGGCATGGAGGTGGAAACATTATGCTTTGGGGGTGTTTCTCTGCCAAGGGGACAGGACCACTTCCCTGCATCGAGGAGAGGATGGACGGGGCCATGCACCGTAAAATCTTGGCCGATAGCCTCCTTCCCTCAGACACTGAAAATGGGTCATGGATGGGTCTTCCAGCAGGACAATAGAGTGGCGAAGTCCCTCCCCTTCCGGTGGACCTCCATGGGACCTTTTTTCGAAAAAATTATGTATTGAAGTCAATGGAGAGAGAAAGATTATCTTTCGATCCCGTTTGAATTGTGCCACGAATTACACATATGATGTTTGTCAATTTAAAAGATCATTTTGCAAGTCAAAAAAAAATAATGTGTTGTAAAACTGTGAAGCAATACTTTTGTTTGTGTGAAACGCTGAATGAACTACATCTCTGGTCTCGCAGAACAACACACGTCACCAAGATGGCCGTCATTACTGTCTTGTCAACAAAAGGATTGACTACCCTCACTATCACCACAATGAAACACGTCCAGAAGAATGTCATGCAAAGCTGCCTGCCTGCCTTTGATTCTCTCTGAACTGCCTGGTCTTTTTAATGTTTAATGTCAACCATTTGTGCAGATAGCGTGAAGTAGAAAAGATCGGCGATCGCCGATGCTAGCGTTAGCATTTCTCCCCCAGGCTTAAGTTGTGTATTATAGAATGATCACATCGGTGACAGTACTCTTCAAAGGGTTCACGAAATATGACTACTACTCTTACTGTTTAACATGTTGGGTTACTTAATGTTAAGGCTAATAAAAATGACATGGCTGTAATGCTAACTAACGTGCTAGCTACTAGCTAGGTAGCTAACTTGATCCAGCCACTCCTGTTCCTTTCATCAGACGGGAGGCGAAAGAACGAGCAAGACCCATTGCTGGTATGATAACAACCTGGTACTAAGCACACAGGCATCTTGTTAAAGTTATCTTATCTTAGCCAGCGCCATATAGATAGATGATATCTATATGGCGCTGATCTTAGCTATCTCTTAGTGGAGGAAAACAATGGTGACATCACTTACGCGACTCTGGGATTTGTAGTCTTTCTAGTTGCGTATTTTTCATAGTCTTATATTTCAACAGTTTTACGACAAACTGTGACTTTTTTGACATGGAAATGATTATTTAAGATTGACAAACATCATATGTGTCATTCGTGGCACAATTCAAACGGGATCGAAAGATAATCTTTCTCTCTCCATTGACTTCAATACATAATTTTTCCGAAATAAGGTCCCATGGACCGGAAGTAGATGGGCGTGACTTTGCCACTCTATGACCCTGAACATACGGCCAAGGCAACACAGGAGGGGCTAAAGAAGAAGCACATGTAGGTGATGGAGGGGCCTAGCCAGTCTCCAGACCTTAATCCCATAGAACATCTGTGGAGGGAGCTGAAGCTTCAAGATGCCAAGCATCAGCCTCAAAAACCTTCAGGATTTGGAGAGTATCTTCAGAGAGGAGTGGACCAACATCCTTCCTGAGATGGGCACAGACCTGGAGAGCAGCTACAAGAAGCGTCTGACCTCTGTGCTGTCCAACAAGGGTTTATCCACCAAGTACTAACACGTGTTTTGCAAGGGGATCAAATACTCATTTCCCACAGTTAAATGCAAATCAGTTTTTATCTTTTATATAATGTACATTTCTGGATTTTATTTTTGATATTCTTAATTTCACTGTTTATATAAACCTACCATTAAAATGACAGACTGTTCATTTCTTTTTAAGTGGGTAAACTTACAAAATCTGCAGGGGATCAAATACGTATTTCCTCCACTGTAAATGATGCTTCTTTACATGTTGACAATGGACAGAGCAAAAGAAAAAAAGGTTTCACAAATGCTGACTACAGTACTATCATGTGTGAGTTACAGTATATTAGGGGCATAATCCATTCTGTAATACTTTCAATTGTACTTATTTCTTTCACTTTTAACAAGCTAATGCTTGTTGTGGTTGTTCTTCGATGGCAGAGCAGCACTATTCTGGTTTGGCTGTCTTGCTCACAGACACTAGATCAGAGTGGAGCTCTGTCAGAAAGCCTGTGCAGTGACTCGTAATGAAAGGTAATGAAGGCAGAGTCTTACCCGTGTGAGGTCCATGCCCAGTTTGAGCTGGGACAAGAGGTGAAGCATGATGTTGCGCTGGTCATCCAGAACTCCCAGGTCCTCCTCCTCATGGTCCTCTGTGTCGGTGGTCTCGTCGCTGAGGTCCGGGGTCTCTGGGCTGCTGCTCTGGCCATGCTGGTGGAGGCACACATTATTGGTATGAATGGTACATCGTAAACAGTCTGCATTTCACTCGAAGCCCTTTTACATCTACAATTCAGGGCAAAAGATCAACCGTTTTGTACATTACAGCCAGCAAGTACAATTTAAGGTCTACACTAACTTCCAGTTGGCCTACACAAATACGTCATCACTGCAGCACTCTATTACCGTCAGCTTATTGATAAAGCTCTTTAACAAGTTGAATTGGTTTAACATTCAGGGTAATCGATTGATGCCCACGCTTTTTGCACTGTACTGCATGACAAAAGCTTCCTGTGGGTCATGCTTTGTGCATTGTCGTGTTGAAACAGGAAAAGCTCGCACCTAAACTTTCTTTTGCTGTAGAATTTATATTTCCCTTCTATAAAGTTAGCATTGCAAGGGCTAATATGATACTTACATATTTTACTAAGCAGATTAATCTCCACATATTAACACCACTTCATGAATTTTAAAGCATTAATGCAATCGCTGGAAGTAAAAAGCTAACGTTAGGTAATAAACAAACTACATTACAATTGCATGGATGCCCATCACCACTGATGAGCTAAATGCGGCTAATGTTTGGTGTGTCGAGGTGAAGCAACTTTAGTTTTTATGACAAATAGAAGTTTCGGACATTCAGCAGTGAAGTATTGACTGACATATTTTATGTCGTACAACAAAACAGGAAAATCTATTCAGTTTGTGTTAACCATAACCATATTTCAGGCTTCTAACCACAAACACGTACAAAAACATGGATTTAAAGACTAATTCCTGCATCACTCAATAACCATGGGGTACGCTTTAAACAAAAGAACAAGAGTTAGTTCCTAAGGTTATAAGACTGAACACACACACACACACACACACACACACACACACACACACACACACAGTAGAGATTTCAAACTCACGTTGTTGGGCTGGCATGCAACCCCTGCTGACTTGTTGGGAGTTTTGCTGGATTTCATGTCCACCATCCAGAGAGATAAGGGGAAAGACCCGCTGACTTCCAAATACTACCAAAGCAAGAAGTGACAGAGAGAGCCGAGGAGGAAGGGGGGACAGAACCAGAGTAAGGAAAGGCTGAGAGACATCACAGAAGAAGAGAAGAAATAAAGTAAGCTGAGATAAGAAGAAGAAGAGGAAGGAATAAAAGGGGGTATGGGCAGAGAGGAAGCAGAGTGTAGATCTGCTGCTGCACTTCTGATAGGCAGATTAACATGAGGCTGGCAATCCTCTCCATCCCCATGAGCCTCTCTCTTTACACAAGCCCCGCCCCCTGCACAAACACACTGCGTTACATCAGAACCTGTCCTCACTCTGTTCCCTCCCCTGCCTGCTTTACTGTCCCGTCCCATCCCCCTTCCTCCTCGTATACCTCCATCCACCCCTGGCTACACTCCACAGCCGGTGTAATCACCAGCATGGAGGCCGCTGAGCGCAGAGCAGCTGCTCACTGTGCACCAATGTAAACTCTTCCAGGCTGCAAATTGTGTGCGTTGTGCAGTTCTTTGAAAAAATGGGGGAATAATACAACTCAAACATTGGCATTAAGTGCTCCACAGAAGTAACTTTGGAAAATATTCAAACTGTGTTGTTGTTGTTTTAAAAATAATCTATTCCATAAAAAACTATATTCCATGGTAAATAGTAAACGAACTGCACTTATAAAGCGTCTTATCGACCCCAAGTCAGCATTCACCCATTCATACACATTCATACAGAAGCAGGGGCTGCAATATAAGGTGGAAGGAAATTGTTTTTGGCTCACAATCTGATTCATTATGGATAACCATACTTAAAAAACAAGCAGGTCCTTCCATATAAATGTTGAAGTGTAATGATAGACCATCTGCTATCCTGGAATGTGTTGCTATATCTGTAAAGGACAGAACAAAATATGTATTTTCTCAGCTGCCTTCGGTCTTTCGTTGCCAGTAGACACATTTATCTTTTTTTCACATCTGTGATTTTCAGTGTTCTACAGTATTGCAATACTACATGGTACAAGAGTTTGTCCACCACTTCAAAGTCAAATCTGCTCAAAGATTTTTGGTCAACCTTTTGAGAAACTGTATAAATGACAATATATTAGCATCATCTCTGAACCCAACCATGTCCTGAACAGTGAATATGAATATGAATTGTTCGATTCGGAGATTCAGGTACCCGCAATTCAATACTGTGAGAAAGACCGTTGAGCGGCCCAGACCAAGCAAGGAGGCAGAGGCAGAACGTCCAAAAATATAACCCGACGTGGGCATTTATTAAAATCGCACACATATGACACAGCCTCAATAAACTGTTCACGTTGCACACATCCTGTAGCCACAAGGATCTCACACACACCACTCCACAACAAAAAACAGCACTTAAATACACAGAGTAATCAGACACAGGTGAGGGGGAACAATTAAACACAGGTGAGGGGGGAGGAGACAACCCAGGGCCCCAGGTGCGCACAATCACCCGGCCCAAAGCCATCAGTCCATAGTGACGCAGTTCCCTGCGTCACAAATACATTTAGACTGTAGAAGTATTAAGGGCAGCAGTCTATTCTCAAATTAAATCCCAGTTTAAATGTATGTTAAAGGGTCTTGAAAATATTCTCCTCAATGATTGTAATGTTATACAAATAGAGCTGCAGTGGTGCAAAAGAAACATTCGGACTTGATCTGACAATAAAGTATTACCGTACTGTATCATATTGCATCGTACCTGCTCAGGGAGACAAACATTTGCACACACTCACACAAATTTGGCCATCTGGATAAAATGTGGGGTTCAGTATCTTTGCCAAGCAAGTAATCCTGGTATTGGTGAATTCACAATCACACTTCTATGTTTAGCAGTTTTAAAAGACAGTATGTCATTTGAATAAGTCAGATATATGTTGATTCAACCTCTCTGTTATATGTCATTTTTTTCAGTTTATTACATGGGTTTTATTCTGTCATTATGCCGCTTCATAACGCTACAGAGGTTCTGCATTCTCAATCAACCATCACTTATAGTTTTAACTTCTGAAATCTGAAAGATAAATACATTTATAAAGGATGTAAAACTAGATTTCATAAAAGCTCATTCTTTAACTGTTATTGCTTTAGAACTGTTATTTGAAAGTAATAAGTTATAGTTGTTAGTGTTTGAGTGAAAATGTGGAAGTGTATGTTTATAATGCCACTCGTTCTAGTATTGTACGTGCACAGTGTGTGTATCAGTGAAAGGTCATGTGCCTGTGTGCACGTGGGTATTTATGAACATCTACCCCCTCCTCTTAATTCTCCTTATATCCCATGACTGGTCTTTATTCCCCCAGGCTGATCAGCTGCAAAACAAACACTTAACTATTTGCACCAGTTATTTTTATTATTTTTGTTACTTTATTGCCTCGTGGAAAAATGCCATTGACAATACATTTCAGATAAACAGAAGATGAGTCAAGGCATTTAGGTCATATGATTTCACATGTCATGTCATCTATAAAGACACATTAATGGATGTAGATGTGACCGGTGAGGTGAGTGGGATGATATGACATCAAAGAAAAGTATGAGACTTTAGGCGAAAAACAAATCTCCAGGTGCACTTTCAAATCAAATCAAATCAATTTTTATTTATAGAGCACATTTTAAAACGATTTTTGGTCGAGCCCAAAGTGCTGTACATACAATAAAAATGCTTACAATAAAAACACTTTACAACAAAAACAACAGCACAAATACAAAATAACACACAGCAAAATGTCAGGAGTCGTGCTCCGCTCTGACTAGAAGGCCAGAGAGAAGAAGTGAGTTTTAAGTGTGGATTTAAAAACCCCTAGGGTCTGGGCCGACCTCACATGGAGGGGCAGAGTGTTCCAGAGCCTGGGGCCAGCTGCTGCGAAGGCTCGGTGCCCTCGGGTTTTGAGCCTGGTCTTAGGCACTACCACCCTAACCCTAACCCTTGTTTCTATAGGTAAATACAAATCTGAGTTGACAAATATGACATGTGGGGTTCCTCAAGGCTCCATCTTGGGGCCTCTTCTCTTTAACCTCTACATGCTACCACTGGCTCAGATAATGAAGAACAACGAAATAAGTTACCATATCTATGCGGATGACACACACATTTACGTAACCATTTCACCAGGAGACTATTCTCCAATTAAAACACTGAGTAAGTGCATTGAACAAATCAATGACTGGATGTGTCAGAACTTTCTCCAATTAAACAAAGATAAAACTGAGGTAATGGTCTTTGGAGCCAAGGCAGAACGTATAAAAGTTAGCGCTGAGCTTCAGTCTGCAATGTTCAAAACAACAGATAAAGCCAGAAATCTAGGTGTAGTGATGGACTCTGACCTGAGTTTCAACAGTCACATTAAAACAGTTACTAAATCAGCCTACTATCACCTAAAGAATATATCTAGGATTAAAAGACTAATGTCACAGCAGGATTTGGAAAAACTTGTCCATGCTTTTATCTTCAGTAGACTGGACTACTGTAATGGTGTCTTCACAGGTCTCACTAAAACATCTATTAGAAAGCTGAAGCTGATTCAGAACGCCGCTGCTCGAGTCCTCACTAACACTAAGAAAGTGGATCACATCACTCCTGTTCTGAAGTCTTTACACTGGTTCCTCACTGACACTAAGAAAGTGGATCACATCACTGAAGTGTTTAGGCCCTAAATACATTTCTGATCTCCTGCTAAATTATGAACCATCCAGAACTCTCAGGTCTTCAGGGACTGGTCAGCTTTCTGTCCCCAGAGTCAGAACTAAACATGGTAAAGCAGCGTTTAGTTATTATGCTCCAAATATCTGGAACAAACTCCCAGAAACCTGCAGGTCCGCTGCAACTCTGACTACTTTTAAATCCAGGCTGAAGACTTTTCTTTTTGTCGCTGCTTTTAATTGAAACTGAGCCGTTGTGTTCATCAGTAAAGTGGAACTTCTGTGTGAACTATTCATATCTTAAACTGCACTGTAACTTTTTATTCATGTACTTTTTATTCACGTATTTTTTCTTTTAATGTTTCTTTTATTATCTTTTATTTTTAATGAGCGACTGTGGCTATGAGGGAGTGCTGTCGTCTTTCAACCAGAAGGTTGTGGGTTCGATCCCAGCCCATGCAGTCAACATGTCGATGTATCCTTGGGCAAGATACTTAACCCTGAGTTGCTCCCGATGGCATGGCCAACGGTGTGTGAATGTGAGTGAATGTTAGGTCCTGAAGTAACATACACTGCTCTGTATGAATGGGTGTGAATGGGTGAATGACATGTAGTATGTAAAGCGCTTTGAGGGGTCTTAAAGACTGGATAAAGCGCTATACAAGTACAGTCCATTTACCATTTAATGACTGTTTTGAAATGCCTTTGTCTGAATGTCTTTCATTTTTGTAAAGCACCTTGAATTGCCTTGTGTTGAAAGGTGCTATATAAATAAACTTGCCTTGCCTTGCCTACAGTGCTTGTATAAAAGCACTTCCAACAGCTGGTTTCAGAATTTTCCACCATGTTGTGATTGAGCGTCTCGGGTTGTCATCAGCAAAATGTATCAAAATTAAGAGTTCTTATCCTGCAGATAAATGGCGTCCATTTGTAAAACATGTAAGGGAAAAATGACCGCCTCTATGCATATCATCCCGCTTATCACACAGCCACATACTAAACTAGAGAATGCAATTCCTGAAGAAATTGCTAGTGGGAATGCTTTATGCTGAAAAGCCGACGCTAAACTGCTGAAATGTAATGTGTAAGAAGAAAGTGAAGAATTTAGATTGAAATGATACATGAACACTGGGGGCTTGAATGTGTGATGAGAGAAGAAAAGAAAGTAAAAAGGCTTGGAAAAGCAGCAGAATATTTGAACTGCAAACTTTTGAACTAACTTGATGGCGAATTATCTGTCGCCATGGTAACGGCATTTGATGACACCCCATAATACGCTTAGATGCGTTGATGGCTGCATCGTTACCAAACCTGTGAAGTTTTGGGGCGTTTGGAGCAGTTTCACTGAAGTTATGAGAAAGCCGTGTGTCATGGCGAGCATTGTGTTGTCATGGCAACGGCATTTGAAGAAATCTCAAAACTGTCCCGTAGATGTCTTCTACTAAATGTGGCCTTTTTGGCAGTTTAACTAAAGGTGTGTGGCTGCTGCTGTGAGGAAATATCAGCCTGAAATTACAATGGGCTTTAATGGAGGCATGTTGAATGTTTTTGTCACGTCATGCCCTCAAGAGGCATTTTGTTTAATTATTTTTGCTTAATTATTTGTCATTTTTCAAGCTACGAGATGTTTTCCTACGTTTGTCATGAAAAATGATGTCTCAGGGTTTGGGAATTATGGCAGTTTAAAAAAAAAATATGAAGGCAAATCTCAAGATTTCCTCCACTCTAGCTGTGACATCACTCACTCTAGTTAATGTTAAAATGTGAAGAAAACCTCTTAAACAAGGTCTGAACAATGTTTAATGTCTCTAACGAATAATGTCAGAAAGATGTGTAACATTTAAAAGTTGGAATGAGGTTTGGGAGTGAAAGTAGGAATGAACAGTTAGCAGTTGAAGTCGCATGAAGATTTGTTGAAGTCTGAATATTCCTCCATTGACTTCAATGTTAAATATTTGATGAATTATGGGATGTATCTCTGGAATTATGAAAGTTATGAATGAGAAAAGTAATAGCCATCGATTCCCGACCGAGCTGAACGTTTTGATGTTTGAACGGAGTTTCTGCGATGTTCAATGCAGGAGGAGAAGAGGGCCAAAGTTTCGGCGGAATAATAATAATAAACTTTTCGTGCGTAGAAGAACAGATAGTTGGAATGCTGTTAACAGCATTCCCACTAAATGATTGTATTGCTACTGTTAAGAAAACAATTGTTGGTGATCACTTCAATGTGCCTCACGGACCAGGTTTGCGGTGGGTCTCTCATGAATGAGAGCAGGGTAAAGGGTAAGGTTCCTCGTACAGGGGCCTTGTATGTTGTTTTTTGTTCTGAAGGGGTTCTATACGAGGAGTATTATGTGTTATTGATAACTTGTTTTTTTGGCAGGCAGCTAAGCGGCACCTTTTTTTGTTTTTCATTACTCACTGTCTTCCTCCCTCCATGGGAGCTTTCATCTCAATCTGAGGCATATAAACGTCACCTGTTCAGATGGCTAGTGGTTTAAGAATAGTGTCCTGGAATGTAAACGGGCTACAACATCCAATAAAGAGGAAGACATGTTTATGATACCTCAAATCACAACAAGCACATATTGCCTTTTTACAAGAGACTCACTTGAAAAGGGACTGGGTGGGTCAAATATACCATAGTTCATATAATAGTAAAAAGCGTGGAGTGGCTATATTGGTTTATAAGAACTTGAATTTCGTTATTATTAATGAGCAAAAGGACGAGGATGGAAGAATGATTTGTTTGGAAGCCAAAATTAACGGAATAGAAGTGAATTTGTGTAACATTTATGCTCCAAATGTGGAAGATCCAGGTTTCTTTCATAAAATAAATAAAGTAATGGGGAGCATAGCTGATGGGCATACTGTTATTGCTGGAGATTTTAATCAAGTGTTCGACGGGGTTCTGGATAAAACCACCTTTTCCAATAATGTACCAAAAGACAGAATAGCAATCAAGCTTTTGGGGAAGGACCTTGGACTGACAGATATTTGGAGGCTTGTCAACCCGAGAGAGAGAGAGAGAGAGAGAGAGAGAGAGAGAGAGAGAGAGAGAG
>CALSBZ010046926.1:493869-524152 GCA_943591055.1 Gobionotothen gibberifrons
GCGACAGGGGGCGACAGGGGGCGACAGTGACAGCTTTGACCATCATGCAGACTCTGGGTCTCATGGCGGCGGCTCACGTTGTGGTCCCGCTCGGATTACTGCATATGCACCGTCTGCAGAGGTGGTTCTCCAGCCTGCGTTTAGATCCCCCCTGCCTCAGTGGAGGGCAACCTCCGGTTTTGGGGGTCCCTGGATCACCTCCGGAGGGGGTCTCCACTGGGACGGGTAACCTCCTACATCACAGTGTTCACGGACGCATCCAGAACAGGATGGGGAGGGACCTGCCTGGGGAGAGCTATAGGTGGGCGCTGGTCTCTAACAGAGACACGACACAGCAACCTCCTAGAGCTACGGGCAGTAGTGTTAGTCCTCCAGCATTTCAAACCCCTAATTCAGGGGAGACATGTATTGGTCAGGAACGACAACAGCACCACCAGTGGCGGCGCTAGGGGGTGGCTACTTGGGCTCAAGCCCCGGATGTTTTCTGAAAAGCCCCGGATGTTTCACTTAAAAAATAAAATTAAAACATTTATTTTAATTTTAAAATGACTCGGGAGTAATGAGCAGTACCGGAGTCCACCAGAGAGGCAGCCGCTGCGGGACAGTAGCCTGCGTACTGCATAGCCTTCCCTGCCCTGAAGAAGAAGTGATCCTTCCTAGTTCCTGACGAGTTTTAAGCAGGCGCCACAAGCTGCAGCAGCAGCAGTATCAGCAGCTGACAACAATGTCATCACCAGCAGTGAAGACATGGATGATGTTTCAGGTTTGTGAATCTAATGGTGATATCTGCACTCTGACTGAGCAAGAAGTGAAAAAGAGTGATGTAACGTTAATGTTATAGCTAGTAAACATGGAGTAACCAGCACTAAGTATACCCTTATATGTTAGTATGTATACAGAACATGACTAAAAATTATCCTAACATGTAACGTTAACCCTTCATACCTCAGTCTACTTTTAAGACACTAAAATAACGTAAAATTCCAATTTGTATTTTGTTTTCGCGCGTGGAATTATACCGGCTCTCGTTTCAGTACACATAACAACGGAACCATAACAACGGAACTGACAGGCAACCCTCTGAATCAGACTCCGATTGGCTGTGACTGCATCCACTCAGAGTGTCCGATTCAGAAACATGACTCTTACACTCTTTACGTCACAAACAAAGATGGTGGATGAGAATAGATCTATAAAACGATAAGCAATGCGCCAGAATCAAGGTGAGACTATCTGCATCCTTTAAAACCCTACGCACATTCGTTTCACCGAAATAAGTAAACAACTGTATTTGAGTAAGTTAAGGCATTAGTTTGCTTCATTAAAGGGTGTTAATGAATAAGTGTTCTCCAGTGCCTTTTGTCTGCTTTTAGGTATTATTAAGGTAGGGTTAATGTTGCTCTCAAAGTGCACCAGATTGTTGCTTTTAACTTCAATATTACAAAAAAAATCTTCCCGGGGGAGCGGAGAAACTGTGGTTATGGGCTTCAGAGGTGGTGTTATCTCTGAGAGCCCTCCATATCCCGGGTCTGGAGAACAGAGGGGGCGACCTCATGTCGAGGGGCGGCCCCCTGCCAGGCGAGTGGGCGCTTCACTCGTAGGTGGTGAAGCAGGTCTGGGCTCAGTTCGGGACAGCAGAGGTCGATCTGTTCGCCAGCCGGCGCAACAGCCACTGTGCTCTGTGGTTCTCCATGGCTCTGAGCGACGACCCGCCCTTGGGGGGGGACGTGTCTGCATACGAGCCATGGCCAAAGAAGCTGCTCTACGTCTTTCTACCGCTGCGTCTCATTCTCCCTCTCCTGGGGAGACTGAGGCGATCAGTCATCCTAGTGGCTCCGGATCGCGTCGGGGCTCCGTGGTACTCAGAGATAACGCAGATGAAGGTGCTGGGCGCTTCCCCAGTTCTGGGGGGCGATGTCTCAAGAGGCATCAGGCTTGGCTCCTGAGAGGGACAGGCTGAGACAGGGTGGATTGTCTGACAGTGTTATTCAGTCTATCCAGGCAGCTAGAGCTGGATCCACCACAGCCTGTTACAGGCCAAAGTGGCTAGGATTCCAGCGATGGTGTGAGGAGCGGAAAATAGAGCCCCTATATTGTGAGTTGGGATCTATTTTATCGTAATTACAGTTATTGGTGGACAGAGGGCTTGCGCATTCAACAGTGAAAGTGTATGCAGCAGCCATCTCGTCCTGCCATGAGGGATTTGGCGGCAGGTCAGCCTTTAGTCAACCACTGATGTTGCAGTTTTTACAGGGGGTCAGGAGACAGCGCCCAGTAGTGCACGCCTCCACCCCGCAGTGGGACCTGCCGCTGGTGCTCGAGGCTCTGGTCTCAGAACCGTTTGAGCCTCTGGAGCTCTCCTCCCTGAAAGCACTGTTGTGGAAGACAGCATTGCTACTTGCCTTAACGTCAGCAAAGAGAGTGTCCGAGTTAACCGCTCTATCGGTGCACCCGAGTTGCTTGTTGATCCGGGGTGACCGGAGCGGGCCGACAGACCGAACCCCTCCTTTGTGCCCAAGAGACTAAGGAGTGCGTTCAGGTTGAGGGCTATTCAGTTGGGGGGCTTTAATTTCCCACCCCATGGTGGGGACAGGGAAGCTAAATTGCACCTCCTCTGCCTGGTGCGTGCGCTAGCATGTTATGCGGAGCGCACGGCTGCCCTTAGACGCACTGAACAGCTGTTTGTGTTCTTCGGGGGCGGGGTGATCGGGAAAGCCCTGTCCAAGAAACGGCTGGCAGGATGGCTATGCGAGTGCATTGCACATGCCTACGGACAGGCGGGGAGGGCCTTCCCCACGGGGGTCCGTGCACACTCTACACAAGCTGTGGCTGTGTCAACAGCCTTATTTAACGGCGTGAGTGTGGAGGATATACACGGCGGCGTCTTGGTCAACACCAGGCCCCTTCATAAAGTTTTATCTCTTGGACATTACTGGCTCCTTTTCATCGTCTGTGCTTGCTGGGGCAACACAGGACTGGTGAGGAGGGAGGGGGGCTGTGGGTCAGTGGGCATCTGACCCCCACCCCGGGCGTAATGCGCTTACGTTTTCCCGGGTCCCGGGGGACGTGGCGCGCACTGGGCCCATAGGGGCTGGAGGATTCTTTTCCCCTGCTTTAGGGCAGGAGGGGGGAGCCCTCCACGTCATAGTCGATCATGCTCTTCACGAGGTGAGCGTGTCTGACATGTGGATGTGCTCCTTAGGGACTCGGGAGAGGTGGTGCAGAGTGAGCCCATACGGGGCTGAGGACTCTCTCCGTCCGCCTATGGGCGGGGGCTGGGAGCCCTCAGCACTGTTTTCCGAGCACACCTTCGCGAGGTAAGCGCGGCAGAGTGTGCTCTGTCAGCCGCAGCCCCGACTTCTCCACGCTTACGACCGAGGGAGAGGTGAGTGAGGCGCAGCGGCTGCTAACCAGAAAGCCGGTCAGAGACAGTGAGATGAAACAGTGTTGTTGTGGGATAACAGCGCGTGTATACATCGGGGCTCCGCCCACTCTACCCATAGAGTCCAGTAGAGGGCAGAGCCTGTGGGAGATATAACCAGGGGTTACGTATGGTAACCCTTGTTATATAAACACAGGCGGAGCCCTCTACTCGGGGGCCCTGTCTGTCCTATGCTGCTTGCTGAAGAGAAGTGTAGGATGACAGGCGAGGCCTCCTTTTATGCGGTGAGATGCGCGCGCATTCAGGTAGGCCCGCCCCGGGGCCGTCTACGTCTATAGAAGTCTCAGTGGATGAATGCTTGCATGATATGATCAAGGGGAGTACCCATAGAGTCCAGTAGAGGGCTCCGCCTGTGCTTATATAACACGGGTTACCATACGTAACCCCTGGTTATTACCCGTCCCCTTGTGTGTTATGAAGGTTTTTCTGCATGTAACCGGTCTGCAGAGTCAAAAACCCTCAAAGTACACCCTGTAGCGAGTAAAACTCTAACACAGAGAAGACCTGTCTATGCTGCCCCAGAACGCCTCGTTGGAGATTTCTCTTTTTCCATTGTTTACTTCTTGGGTATAGTGACGTATATGGGTATAGTTACGTTACGTCCGCGGAGCCGTTACGTATGGACCAATCCGCGGACTTCCTCACACACACACACTCGGCGGGACGTTGCGAGGCTTGCTGCGAGGAGCGGAACAGTGTGAGCCGGCTCACTGGTGTGGGGTCAGCGAGACACCGCAGAACTCAGCCTGAGCACACACACACAAACTCCCAGCCAGGCTGCGGGTGTGTGTGTGTTTCGGCTGGGTTTCGCTGTGTCTCGCTGTCTCGCAGATGGCCACTGGGCTCACAGGGAGGGGGGGGGCAGGAGCTCCAACAAGCCGTTTAGGACAGAGAGTGAATACACATGCTATACAGAGATTAGAGCCATATGAAATCCGCGTTCACGGAATCGCGGACGGAATCGCGGAATTGACCAATAAAAATGGAATCAACTGTAAAACGTGGAATATTGCAGAATTTGCCATAATTTGGACTGAAATTCCGTTTTCGGGAGAACGATGGAACGTTTGGTGCAAAGCAAACATGACCGGGACGCTAAAGCGTGTTACAACCAGTGTTGTGCTAGTTGCGTCCCATATGCCGTGTGCCGCCCGGACATGGTATCATGCTTACTAGCTCCCTGGAAGCAGGTGATTCCACTGTAGAAATAGCCTGCATGTGTTCTACAACATACCGTGTGTTACCTTTCTTCCTTACGGTATCTCGGCACCGAAACCGTAGTTTCGAATACACACCGGTGGTTTCTGACTTGGCTCGTTGTCAGCCGGTAACCAGCTGCCCAGACATTTCGAGGGGAAAAAGGATGAAAACGGGGCGTTCGGGTGCCGTGGGAAGAACCTCCGTTTATTCAGGTTCTTCACACTAATTGACACTGTATTGCATACATACAGACTAGTTACTTTTCCTTTTCTGACCACTTTCTCTATACTTTCGTCTCTCTCTTCATACCTCCGCACTTCGCCTTGGCCATCACATTTTACACACACACAGACTCCAAAACCCACAACCCCTTGCGGCTGCTACTCTTAAAGTGACAGGCCTGGCTAGCAGTCCCTCGGTCTTCAATGGAGATGTCTCTGATAGATGGAAGACTTAAACGGACAGACAGGAGCTAATAAGGAGTAGTAGTACTAGTCATACTACTACAGGGAAACAGAAACACGTTTTATTGTTTTAGTTTCAAGTTTTCAACTAAATTCAGGTTACTAGGTAAGTTGTTGCATATTTTCTGATGCATTTTTTTTCATTTATAATGAAAAGCGTAACAGTTTACAGTTATTGTGTTTACAGTTATTGTATTGAGTGTTTTGTTTACAGTTATTTATCTTTTTTACTTGAAGCACAGAGAGAAAAGTTTGCTTAAAATGTGTTAACTCAGAAGCCAGAAGCCAAGGGAATGTTTTGTTTACAGTTTTTTCTTTACTTGAAGCTTATAAGCACTTTACAATTGAACTGTAACACTTAAACATTAAAAAAGACTGTTATATCTTATTAAATTGTGGACATTTATTCATTCCCACTTATTAGACACTATTTCTGATGGTAAAATGAGCGTAAAAAGCAAAATACAGAATTCTGAAATATTAAAACGGAAAAAACGGAATTTGGGAAAGAATTAAATGGAATTTGGAAAATAATAAAACGGATTTCATATGGCTCTAACAGAGATGCTGTATGAGAAACCAATGTGAGTTTGGAACATTGAACAATGTAAATCTATTCTAGTAGACCTCAACAATGGAATTATGATCAGTAGAAATGGCCATGACATGGGACCTTTAAAGTATTAGCCTACAGTACATTACAGCTTACAGAGAAGAGATAACATCTGATCCTTTTGCAACAAACACTACAGTATATGCTCTTTTTTGTTTTTTTATTAACACATCCTGCTAGTAATCCCTTATTTTTAGAATGTAACAGTAATCTGATCCTGATCATCCTGATACATGTAATATGTTACTCCCCAAATCCTCTATGATGAATGTCAACACTTTTGACAACTTATAAATGATGATGATGTCTGAGTGTATCAGTATGATCGCACCAAGTCTAATTTGATCAGTATATAAATGATTGAGCCAGATGAAGGCCTGTCTGCATGAAGTTAATGAAAGCTGGTTTCAATCCGAGATGGTGAGGGCGCTCCAGAGAAATGAAGCAGCTGTCACTCTGCTCAGACTGTGGCAACACACAAAGGACCATGGGAAAATGGTCACTTTTTATTGAACCACTCGCCTCAGCCAAAAGACAGAATGACAGCATTTCAGGCGTAAAAACGAATTCACATCACCATAAAATCAGTATTTACGCCAATTGCTTTATATAACAAATCCATTAACATCCCGCCTGTCAGTCCACGATCTGATTAACAATTTTGGCATGGTTTCCAGCTATTCCATCAATTGATCTAAATCCGAGAATTTGCCTCTGAGATTCTGCCTCCAAAACATTTAACTGGGGTTAGGAATCTGTTTGGATGTAACATTTCTGGCCGAAATATGGATAAATAGGGACTTGCTAGCGGAGTGATGAAGAGTCTGCTACAATCCCGCCCGCAGCCGATTCATTTTCAAAGGGGCCGTAAAATCTGGGCTGCTATGTAAGTTCCTGCATTCTGGCCGCGGACGATTTCTCCCTTCAGATCCATACTTGTTAGAGTGCCGAAGCCTCACCTCAGACTGATCAAAGCCGGAATAAGAAGTTTAGCCAAAATGGCAGTAAATCGTTATCTCTCCAGACGCTTAAAAAATCCATCATTGTACATTTCCATTAGCGACTTTTCGCACCCCCGATTTTCCCCTTTCAAATCCATTCTTGTGAGTCTAGAGATGTGATAGGTGGGTCGCGAATGGACGCGATGAACGGGAGCTGCAGCGAGCCGTTTAGTGGAGAAAGTGAATACACACACTTTACAGAGATGCTGTATGCGAAACCAATGTGAGTTTGGAAAATTGCACAGTATTTTTCTATTTTAGTATACCTCAACAATGGAATTATGATCAGTGGAAATGGCCATGACACCTCACCTTTAAGGCTTAAAGCCAAATTTGTCAGATGGCCATAATGGCACTTAGCATTTTTTCACATCCTTCCCAGTCAACACCGGAGTTTCAAGAAGAAGGTCCAGGAATTGTCAGTTTGAACAATTGTGTCTATCCGAATTGTCCCTAACAAATATGGCCGTCAACCGGCAAAATCCTCAATTGTCCCTCAAAAATCGGGTTCCGGCCTCGATGTAACTATCAAATCCAAATGTTAAGGTTAAACTTAGCTTGAGTTTTGACTAGGGTTAGGGGGTTACCTACCCTACAAGGGTTAGGATTTATTACCCTACAATCACTTTACTTAATTCATTAAATACCTTAGAATCATCCACTAACCACATTTATTTTGGTTACTACAAATCACCAAAGAAGGAACAAACTATCCTTTTTTCGGTCACATCTCATCCAATAAAATGAAAATGTTGCCAAGAATGAAAAACCTATTTGCCAGGACCCCTGTTAACAAACGTTCTGATGGCTAGATACAATATTTTGTATATAAACAGTGCACACATCGATAAAAGTGCTTTAGTGTAATACAACGCTTAAGAAAAGCAAATGTAATATCATTTGGTCAGCAAACCAAAGTCGACCCATCACTGGGTCAAACAACAAGAAAATCATATAGTGTTGAGAGAAAATGTGTATTTTGAGAACTGCTCATAGAGTTTAGAATTATGTTGCCACTATGTGAAGTAAAATTAGCGTAAAGAACAAGGAGAAGAACAATAGAGTCATGTGGTTTGGATTACCTCAGAAGAGTCCTTGTGTGTTTGAGGGGAAGAAGGCCGGGTAGAGGATGAGAGAGGCGTCTGTGCAACATTTTTCCCCTGCTTCTCAGAAAGCGACCTGGACCATCCAGCAGAGCTATCTACAGAGGAAAGGACGAATATTTAGCCCAAAATATGTTCCAAATCTTCTTAAAACAACAACGGAGCAGGAGGACCGCAAAGCTAAGACTTAAGGCTTATCTGTTTAAATGATACCCATTTCCATTACACTTTAGAATAGTGTCATTTAAATTGTTTATCGCCTTGGGTGTGCACATTTGATGATTTGTCGTAAGGGTGGGAGTAGATAAAAGCAATTTTGTTCAAGTTCCACACCTTGTTGACCTTGTGGAGAGCAGGAATTACACATCAACCATACACCATCTCACTAAGGGACACCGAGTAAGTGCATTACACAAATCCTTGTTGTATGTGGCAGAAGTGTCTTCAGTTAAACAAAGGCTAAATCAAGGTTGTTGTTTTTGGACAGAAATCATGGCTCAATTTCAACAGCCTCCTTAGGAACATTACAAGGTCACCATAAGATTATGAGTATGATTAAAAGATACATGTCAAAGCAGTAAATGTAAAACTTGTCCATGCATTTATCTTCAGAAGACTCGATTACTGGACCACTGGACCAGTGTCCTTTACAGGTCGCACTTCAAAATCCGGCTGCTGCCGCTGATTCAGAGCACTGCCGCCCGAGACCGACGTTTCTGTTCTGTTTTTATGCTCCATAATTCTGAAACCTACTCCCGGAAAACTGCAAACCTGTGCCAATTAACCATCAAAGCTGAATACTTTTCTGTTTGCTGCTTTTCTTTTCAAATCAAATAATGATTCATACCTTGTAAAGCACAGACACTTTTGTTCTTTTAGTGTTTCTATGTCTTACAGTGTATTATAGTTTTTTGGTACAATAGTAGCACTATCGAGATAAAATAGGATTTTTTAAGAGACGAAATCTGTCCACTGACAGATGGACATGATTTAGACAGCCGGCAAAGGATTCGAAACCCCCTCTGTGTCCCTTTCTGGGTCAGAGGTCTAGGGCCACATCCTGCCATGCTGACAAACACTGACGGCCCGTCCACACAGCGGCGTTGGAAAAAGCTTGCCGGCGGGCGTGTCTGAAGTTCGATCAACAACCAATCACATGAGTCTCCCGCCCCTGACACACAAGCAGCGGTTTGATTGGCTAGAGCTTGTACTGGCTTATGATTTTATTGGCTGACGCTTCCACCGAAAGCTTCAGAAGATTCAAAAGTTGAACATTGCTCAACTTTTGAATCCTGAGATGCCTGGAAATTTCCGCTTTGCTTCCCACAATGCAGTTCGGTGAAAAACGAGGCAAAGTGACGTCACCCCATTCAAAGTGAATGGGCAGAAACGTTGGAAGATGTTTTTAACGCTGCTGTGTGGACGTACCGTCAGGGTAAAAACAATACCAGCATCTTTGTGACGGCTGGTAAAAACATGTGATGTATAAATCTCACTGTCTTGTGTCACTTTTAAAAACTATTAAATTAGCATTTTCTGTATCAGAAAATGTCATAAAGCAACTTTAAGCACCCTTAAATGGCATTTAAAAAGTGCAGTCTTCCAAAGACTTATCCTTAAACTGGTGGAAAAAAATTATTTTGCCTAAAAAATGTCATGATATTCTATAAAGGCCGTAACTAAATCTCATCATGTAATGCCTTGTTTTATTAAGTATTCTTATTATCTTGATTCTGCCTGCACTGCAATTACATTTGAATAGGCACATAAAGTAAACTGAGCTGGTAGATTTGTTAACAAAATGCAATGATACTTTTGAGGTACCTATGGTGACAGATGGAGACTGACAAAGGCCTCCTTTTGATTCTTTTTTAAGCTGTCCTGCTAACTAAGACCCCATTTACACCAGGACGATACGGGTTGTATCCGCATAGTTTCTCTTGCGTATAGCCCTTTAATTCACACGAGGCCGTAACAAAACGATAGAAACGGCCCCCGCAAACTATAACGGGTCCCAAGGTGGATAGACCGGCATACGCAACGCTCTGGGGGGTCAAACGGCTCCGTGTGTAAGCCTCTATACGATCATTTTCTGATAACGATGAAATAGCCCCGCCTCCCTCTCCCCACGTCTCCCTCTCCCCACGTCTCCCTCTCCCCACGTCTCCCTCTCCCCACCTCTCCTGCTCAGAGATCAGCTGCTGGGCTGTCAGAAGAGGGGGAGGAAAAGAGAGGCTCCGTTTATCATTATTATATTATTATATAGAGTCGTTATCAATTTGTTTTAAAGCTCAATAAATAACAAAGGAGACCTCTGACCGGCACAAATTTTGTCCGGAAGATTTAAACTTTAAAGGACGTGTTGACCGGCGGATTCTTTTTTTAACGGAAACTCTTCCCTCGTCCCTTGGAAGAGGCGGAGAGGTGGGTGTTTTTCATCTGCTGGTGGACTACCGGAGAGATTTACAGCAGGAGCACACGCCGTCCACCGCGGAGAATAAACAGAAGGGCAACCATGGCAACCATGCTCCGGGGTCTTCTTCGCTGCTTTTGGTGTATTTTGTGGCGGCAACAGCGCCACTTACAGGCCCGGCATATGTACTACAGCGCTTCCAGCGGGTCGAGCGCTCTCGTGTGAACGGACACATTAATTGAGACGAATGCGTGTGAACGGAAGACTTTTTTGAAAACGCAAACGTTCCCGTGTAAATGGGGTCTAAGCTAACGTTTTAATCTCATATTTCTGGCTTTCTTAGCCAGGTCTCGCTTGGAAAAGTGATTTTTCTATGGCTTTGTGATGGACAACAAAGGAGATAAGCTAGAGGCAGTGAGGTATGCTGGCCCTGGCTCGGTCAGTAATGTGTTGGAATGAGGTCCCATGTTAATATCAAATAAAGATGGTGACGAAAAGTTTCATCCTTTCCTCTGCTGGTTATTCAAATGTTACCAGCCATCAGTACACTCACCCGTGTGTTCCCGGTCCTGGCTCTGGATGTGGTTGTGGCTCTCATTAAAGTTGCGGGTCGGGCTCTCAGACCTGAGGCCCCCCGGCTCCACCTGGCTCACAGTGGAGCGCTGACTCCAGGACCTGACTCTGTCCGGGGCCGCTGCCTGATTCAAACCCGCTGAACTGTTGCTGGGACTCGGCATGTGGTTCTGGTTCTGGTTGAGGGCCTGGACCACGTTGTGCTGCAGCATACTGAGGCACTCCCCCAGGCAGCTCAGAGTGGCAGCTGAAGTGGCCTTAAAAAGGAGAAGGTCCTTGTCCAATGGAAGGAGGAGAGAGACAAAAAGGACGGTGAGAAGGGGAAACATTCACATTTCAGATTGTTCTTGGTTTATCATCCATGTGTGAGGGTTCTAGAGTACCGCAATACGTAGTATTACGAGGACAAAGCGGTGTTTGTCCACCGCTTTACAGTCAACACTGCACCACCAATTGAATCAGAGATACAGGATCCCAGGATTGAATGGTAAATGGATTGCATTTATATTGAGCTTTATCAGGTATTTTCGACCCCTTAAAGAGTTGCTTCATAGCTTTACATACTACGAGTCGTTCACCCATTCACACCTCATTCATGCAGAGCAGTACCACTTGCTCTCCCAGTGTTTCTCAAACTTTTTCATACCAAGGACACTTAACCAATCAAAAAACACTCCCCTGACTCCCCAAATATCCAAAAACAATAGGCCTGCTTACCACTCCAACAGTATAACAAAGTACAGCCTAATAATAACTACAGCTTAACTTCTCTATATCGCCTCGTTCACACATTCAATCAACAATACAAATACAACTACAGATTATATAAGCATTTAGTTCAAATGTTTATTTCCGAGCCAACAGACTCACAGATCGTTGGCTACTGAGAGATATGCAAAATACACCGCATGTAGTACGACCCAGTACGACACAAGCCTCTGCTGTGGATTTTCAAAACAAAATACAGTAAAACTATGGTCGCAGGCCCAAGTTGAACTCTCTGAGGTCTAAGCCATATTTCCACGGCTCGCCTGGGCCTTTTTTGTAAAAATGCTATTAAAACATGAACCTTGGTGACCATCGGGCTGGCCTGCATGGTCTGCCTACACAACACAAATAAAAAAACGTGTTTGCAGCCCCAACAACAGCCTCTGATCATCAACAGACTTCATGCAATGCTTCATATATTAGATAATAATCTCTATCTCACTCCTAACATCTACATCTACTTCCAGCATGGATAAATGTTCATAAAAGACATCCATTGTTTGTTTTATACGCTTCTTGACATCCTAAAAAACACATCGTTTTTCTAGAACAGATTACAAACCGCCTGAGAATGGTACAAACAAGGCAACATGTGTGACGAAGGTGTTGCGCTGGGATATATCATGCAATCGAAACTTAAGCTCGCTCCATTGCGGAGATATCCCCGCGAGAGTGCGGACCTCGGGGTCAACGAGGGTATGAGAACATTAGATTTGAAATGTACCGCATCAAACAATAACCTTGTCTTGAAAACGCTGTTCTGTCTTCAATTCAAAAAGGCAGAGCACAATACCACGAGCAGACTTTAAAGAGTTATTGGTTTCATATAATTGGATCATGCATTATGCTTTTCATTGGTTACTTATCTAATTACCTCATCCAGGGAAGCGAGGGGTCCACCTCGGGGGGGTAGGGACTCTATAGAGTTGACCAGGATCTTCTGCTGCCCTTCAGCCTGGATCATCCCCTTCACACAGACACAAGGAAGCAAAAGCATCATGTAACCAACAATGATTTGTCACCTCTTCTTCCTCAAAGCAGTAATATTGAGAGTTGATGCTGCATGATTCTGGTTAGACTCTCGCTCAACATAAACAGTAACCGCCTCTCCAGAGTTTGTATGAGACAATAAGCCCTGGTTCTACAGAGATTGAGATTAAAGTCCAGGAGGAATTTGAGATGTGATAGAAGTGGGAAGAGGGAGCACCACAGTATGAAGAAAGAAAGGAAAATGTGGTTCTTTCTCTGACCGCAGGAGGTAATACCTTCTGACATGGCTGCTGCAGAGCAGAGGCAATGAGGCGTCACAGAGTGTTTAATCATGTTTGATAATGAGTCGTGTTTAATGAGTGTGTGAGATGAGCTGAGATCAATGTCTGTCACATGCGCACTCATACTTATGAGTTCAACAGCAACCAAAGCTTTTTCTTTATCCCCCGTCAGGACATTTGACTGCCTCTAATCTCCAGTCTTAGGGGCTCAGTCAAACAAATTCTACATACTAGTGTTACATGCTGTGTGAAACCACGCAATCAGTGCAGCAGCAAAGAAACCCACTGCAGATTGTATGTTGTATTAAGTTGGATTGAAAAAAACAAGATGCAGCTATTCTTGTTTACCTGAAATGATTTGAGTTTGTTTTAATGCTCACATGTTTGAGTCCAAATGTGTGGTGGGTGCCAAAGTATATTATAATGTATGCCCCCCTGTGACTGAGAGGAACCGTGTAGTGTGAAATTGGTCGGGTTAGTTTGGGACTGTCTCCAGCCCTTAAGAAAAGCAGCGTTGGATTGTCAGTCTGTCCGTTATTCCAATACCTCGGTCCAGGGCAAGTTAGACAACATCTGCTAGATTCTCAAGTGATATTCTGTGAATGTGTATGGTTCTTGGAAGGTAATTATTCCAATTGTAGATCCCCCGTTTTCTTTTATCTACCACAACCATCAGGTTAAAATGCCTTCTTGATGGTTGTCAATGCTCGCCCAAGGTTAAGATACATGACTGATCATCCACTTGAAATACAGTTCAGTGTGAGGTGTGCCATGAGCTCTGGGAGAACATCAACTCTCCCAAGCCAGATCAGAACAGACTTTACACTTTCAGCAAGACTGACAATCAGGCTTTCGGAGTAATGGATTACAGGTAACAGGATTACATAATCAGGATACAAAAGATGTGTAGGCAGATTACTGGAACATAGAGATAGGATTACACTCTTACAATAGATTTTAAATAAAGAACGATATATTATATGTAGACGTACTGCCTGAATTTTCTTTTTGGTTTTCATTTAGGCTACTTTAATTCTTCTTCATTTGAAATATTTTTTTTTAAATACAGTAGGTGGACACATGATTTATTACATAAAAATACTGTATTTGCTTTATATTAATTAATTCACTTTACTATTCTGGAGGCCTAACACGTTTTTATATCTTGATTTCTTCTTTTCTAAAGTCACATTGTTCTGTTCTTAAATAATACACTTAAAGGTCACCTATTATGCAAAATCCACTTTTTCATGTCTTTTATAGATAAACATGTGTCCCATCTGTGTTCAGGAAAAAAGATTCTCTCTCTTTTTGTCCTGAACCATCTACATAGAAAATGTCTGAAAATGAGCTGATCCGATTTTGGCCATTTTGTGATGTCATGTTTTTTGGGTTGTGTAACCATCAGCCAATAACCAACCAAGGTAACCCCCCTCTTATCACCTGAATCTCCTCCTGGAGCACCATTGTGTTTTTTTTTATTGTTTTTTTTTTTTAAACCTATCACTTCTCAGAGGGGCGTGGCCAGCAGCAGGCCATTAGCATTTAAAGCTACAGACACAGAATCAGCACTTTTGGAACAGGCCTGAAACAGAGGGGATTATGGGATGCTGCAATGATCTGTTTGGTGTTTGGAGCCAAACACTTCAGAGACATGTTTGTATATATCTGAGACCTATAATATATTGTTGAAAAAGAGTATAATAGGTGACCTTTAAATAAAAAACATCTTATCAGTAATTATTTTCTCTTGTATTTATTTGCATTGCATTTGATATTGAAGTAATCAAAATGTAACAAAGTAATCAAGTTACATTACTTCTATATTGTGATTCTTAAATTAGGTTAATACATTTAAATGTTTTAAAGGTTACTATGAATTGTAACAGAATACATGTTTTAAGTAACACTCCCAACCATGTATACATAAATGCTGGCCAAGGTGCAGATATATATAAAGAGATCTAATTATGTATTTTTTATCGCATTCCTTGTCACTCTCTCAGACACTCTCACACATACGAACAGGCAGCGCTCAGATCGTGCTGCACTCACATGCCGCGCTCTCAGGGGAGAGTGAGTCATCAGCGCTGGGTTATGAAAAAGCAAGAGGAAAGCTATTACAAGACACAATGCTGCCACAGCTCAAATCAAGTATGCATGCAGACTTCAGAAACAATCAGCTGAAGCTCTTTTCATTCATGTGCACCTTATGTTCCGTATAACCTTTGAGGACACACAGGAGGATAATAGTGTGTAGTTGATAACTAACATTACTGGGTGTGTTCACTGACGTTAAGACTCTACTGTACTCGTAATTGTTACAAATACATTTTTGGATTGATCTCAAAAGTAAACAGGATAGACCAATGTACCAGGAGACAGGGACATGCATCGAGGCTGTGACTACAATCTGAAATAAATTACATTTGACCCTTTTTATGTTTTAGGATTTGTGATAGCTGATCATTTCTTAAATGCTTAAAAATGTCAACCATTTGACCTTCATTACAATACATTGGATGTTTTTTTTACTGTATTTGTAGTCTATAAAGGGAATAAAGTATATGCAAATGCATACATCATTTGAGTTAAAGCCAGTTACAATTACTACGCTGCTTTAAAGAGTTGACATTTTGTCTGTGGCGGATCATGGTCCCAAGGCCCGGGATGATCCTGGTACTTTTTTTAATCTACATTCTCTCCATTTTGGGATCGTGCCACACTGAGCAACTATCATAGGAATGAATGGGGCCCTGTCTACAATGCTGTATCCAGTTCCCTTTACACATCCATGGTTAATGCTTTGCTCTCAGCCATGGGAGGCAGGAAGGGACTAATACTGATGTGGAAAACTTTGATCCATTTCAATGAAGATGTTTAGAGCCATTATAGTGTTTTTGTTTTGGTGTGACACGTTGTTCCCTTTACTCTGCCTTTGCTTAGCCAATAACCACGCCTGCCCTTACCTACAGTACTGTATCACAGGTATAATATCCAGCCTCTGGGATATCTGCCTCTTTATTATAGGAGCAATTTCCTTTATGCTGGGAGCTTGTATCCTTACATAAAACAAATGTATCATGTGTGCTTCAAAGGCCTGTTTTGTTTTGTCTCTAACAAAGCAAATCACTCTCTAACAGGAGAGGAACATGAGACAAGCACTTCCTGTCTCTCTTCCACTCTGCAACCTGGAGGAACCAAGGTAGATGTATTGCTTTATAATTATATCAAATGAAAATGCTGATGTGATACATAATCACAACAGTGGGAAAAGGAGATGCAATAAAACATCGTCGAAAGTGTATTAGATGCAGACCTTAACAAATGATCCCAGACCTAAACTAGGCTGAGAAAGGTTGAGGTGAGACTGACCGTTGAGCGGCCCGGACCAAGCAAGGAGGCAGAGGCAGAACGTCCAAAGATATAGCCCGACGTGGGCATTTATTCAAACATGAGCATAAGGTTCACAGCCTCAATCCTGCTGTTCCCCTTCTTACATCCTGCAGCCACAAGGATCTCACACACACTCTCTCAGCACAACAAGAAACAGCACTTAAATACACAGACTAATTAGACACAGGTGAGGGGGGAGGAGACAACCCAGGGCCCCAGGTGCACACAATCATCAGCCACAGACATTCAACATATTATTTGCACCCTGATTACTCTCAACCACTGTCACCCTTACACCAGCATACATACTTCAATACTTCGTAGAAATTATGTGCAAATACTAATACAATGTTAACTGTCCTGTGCAATCACGCTAATAAAGTGCAATATCACCCGGCCCGAAGCCGTCAGTCCATAGTGACAAAGTTCCCTTCGTCACAGTTGGTTCCGAAAGCATTTCAATCAGGAGAGACTTAGTTGAAGTTGATAGCATTTGTATTGCCGTGTGCGCAATAGTGTTTTTGGAGATTAGACCCCATCATACTGTGATGAATTAGGGGGGGAGGGGAAGCCGACTAAAAAGAGAAACCCCCAAAACAATAATGATGATGTGAACGAAATCCGAGTATTGTTACGAGTAGCGCAATGCTGAACGTGGACGTATACTTACGATGTGACGAGTCTGTGAAAACGAGGAGGGTTAGACGGAATATGCAGTGGGAGAGGGAAGAAACGAATTAGAATGGGGTGAGCGGCGGCCCGTATTAGGGAGCTGCCAACGTTACATGTTAGATCCTCGCTGATCTACTGACGTTATTTAAGCGCCGTGTGGGTAGAGCTCTCTCGGCCCGATGTGATGCTGTTGGTACGATGCGACCTAGTAGCCTACTAGCGAGGGATTGGGCCGTGTTGGGTAGTGCATGCTCCCTTGTGATATAGTTTGCGTGGAGAGAAGCTCCTGTTAGCTTAGCTGATGCTGGGGCATATGTTATAGGGTCTCATCTCCCTGCCCCTTGATGCTTATGTTGCATGGAGGATAACTCCTGTTCGCTTGGCTGGCTCTGGGGCATATGTTATGGGGTCTGATCTCCCTGCCCCTTGATATGTGGCAGGAGTATGGCTCCTGATGGCTTGCTGAGCTGCTGGGCTTTGTAATAGGGTTTGGTCTCCTGGCCCTTTGGTATATTTGGTTGCGGGGAGTGAGGCTCCTGTTAAGAGAACGAGAGTAGAGAATGAGAGACGTTGCATGTAATACGACGTATATGAGAGATATAATTACACCACCACCAGTTATATGCGTATCTTACCGGTGTTAAGTTTGAGAGATCTTTGGTTAGCCGACGCTGTGTGGATAATGGTCCGAGAAGAATAAGAATAAGTTTGACTGCGGGATGAGAGAAAATGCTGCGAAGCTGGGGTCAAGCATCTGATATTAAATTGGATGCCGGCGAGCAGGCTGCGAATGACTGGGGCTTGAATGCCGGTCATCCGCGCGATAGCAAATAAGGCGCACACGTTGTTGATGGTAACGGGTTTAAGAGGCACGTAGTGTGACTCGAGACATGGCGATGCATGCCAGGCGAAGTCGTACGTTTTAATGGTAGACTTGGCTAAGCCTTTTCTCGTAAAGCTCTAGCTGAGTCGAGGTAGCTCGTGATGGGGTTGAATTTTAATATAGAGCTATGAGGTGGAATGGGGAATCCTGATCGGTCGTGGATTGGCGTCTGGGCGATTCTCCGGAAAGCCTGAAAGTTGAACGAGAGAGAGCGTCAGCGAAAGTGTTGAGGTGCACCAGGAACGTGGCGAGCTGGGATGATGAAGTTATGAGTGATTGAAGACCATGTAATGCTTCTCATAAAGGGCATGATGTCTTTAGCGGAAGACCGCCCTTTGTTGATGACGCGTACTGCTGCTTCGTTGTCGCATAGGACTGAAATGCGTTTGTGTGTCCGGAGATGGTCCCATACGTGAAGATACGGCTATAGGGTACATTTCGTGCATTGCAGAGGATGGAGCGAGGCGGGAGATGGGGGACGGCCATGAGCCTGCGAACCATTCTCCCTGGAAATCCCCCAAATCCCGCGGATGGGGCCGCGTCTGTGAAAAACCTCGGGGAGTCAGAGGAATGCGGCGGGTCATCGTAGAGAAACGAGATGCCGTTCCAGGGTCGCTTTTTTCTTTTCTTTTTTCGCTTACCTAAGACTATGGTGCCTTAAGGTTTGGACAGAAAGGTTAGCGCTTGTTCCTTATGAATATAAAACATCTCTTTTAGAGAGACTACCGGTGGGAGACCGTAGTAGAAGGCAGTAATCAGTATTGAATGTATTACAGCTCTGATATGTAGTATAACGTAGAACACTTGAACATTTGAAAAGCGCTAAATAAATAACATGAATGTAATTATGGCTGTTCTGAGGCGGGACAGCTTGTCTGGTGGCAGTGAAGCTTGCATCGCACGCTATCGAGAATGATACCGATAATTCTAGGCGTGTGGAAGGGCTTCCAGTCCCTGTCTGAAAGAGGTAGGCCTGGCTGTTGAAAAGTTTTTCTGGGAAAGTTAACGACTAGAAAATCGTTAAAAGATGGACGCCAGGGGGTGCTTGCGGGTGAGAATCCAGCATAATCTTCTGATGAGGTGTCGAAGCAACGTGGGCTACTATGGCGACCAAATGCACATTGATTGTAAAACCTTAATATATATATGCCGCAGAGGCATATGGGATGTCTGCTTCCCTGCAATGTCATCTGCAGAGCATGGAAACGGGAACAATCTTTAGTAGTTCTAATACTCTCGACAGATAATCGTGAGGAACTAGCGGCTCAAAAAGAACGTTGCTAGGATAATTCCTCCTAGCACTAGGCGAGGGGCCTGTCGTGTTTTAGCACGTTAAAATAGCACCACGTGTAATACTCCTGGCTCCTTCAGTGCAACTCAGTCTTGAGTGCAGGTCCACCGGACATAGGTCCCTGGGAGCCAGCATAACCTGCTAGGAAACCTTGATTTAAGCCTGTGATAAGGTCATTGACAAAACGACTGTGATTAGAAAGCTTGAAAACGAGTTGCAGCGTGAGCCTTCTGAGCACACCCGGCAAGGGGCAGAATATTGCAGGTAGAGCTTCATTCCTGAGGAAACTCTTCTTTGGTAGGTGATTAAATGTACATGGCCGCTTGCAGGGAATGATTCGTGAGATTCATGGAAGAGACGCTGTAGGAGAGATTGAGTCTAAGATGATGGTCAAAATGTTTCGAGCTTCCCTTCATATTTACGTAACGGAAAGATTAATTTATTTCCATTTATAGTAGTATAAATACTTATACGCTTACAACTCTGTATATTTGCCTAAATATGACTTACTGCAGGCCAATATTTCCATAGAACATATTTCCATAAAACATTGCTTATGCAGGATAGTATTAAATACCTGCCAATATGCGATTCCTAAGGAATTGCTGCTGTAGGGGGGCAGGGAGCTAGAACTCGTGGCTGGATCTGGGACTCCAATTCCCAGAATCCTCGGGGTGTGACGTCAGCGGTGCAACGTGGTTGACCGCGGAAGTAGAAACATTGTTTACATTGCAGCAGAGGAATCGAGTTGTTCACGGGAATATATCGTGGAATTAAAGGCTTCAAGCGCTGATTTTACTTCGAGAAGGTAGGACGGGATGCAGGTACTTGGGAATGCCACAGTCGCTTGCTCCTGCCTTTTTGGTTTTTTAAATACCCGCCGACCGAGAGACAGTGCGACTCTTAGCTGACGCACGAGAAAGGGGTTATTACCGGAGCTGGCGTAGAACTCGGGACTTCCAAAGGATGGTAAAAGCTACTCCAGATGAGGACGGAAGGGACACCCGGATATGTGTCGTGCGGGAGCTGTGGCTCGTTCCAGGAGAAGGTCCTCGCTGCGGACCGCGGAATGGGGCGGGGTCGGATAAAAGGCGGGGTTGGATGTCCGACCCCGCCTTGTGGCGCGGAATGGGGCGGGGTCGGATAAAAGGCGGGGTTGGATGTCCGACCCATGGATGTATAATAAGAACTGGATACAGCGTGGGAGGCGGGGCCTCATTCATTCCTATGAGAGTTGCTCATTAGCGCATGATGATAAAATGGGGCAACTTTTGAGAGAGTGAAACGTCACAGATTACCCGGCATGCCTGAGAAGTACCCGTATGTGCGCTCATAGAGCATGCGCAACTTTAACCAAAAGGCTCGTTCACATCAAGCACGTCAATTTGCGTACACGTAACAGCACCACACGTTCATAACAGCATGATGGGTTGTTATTATGATGGATTTGAGATTAATGAGACGGCAGTTAGCAGCTAACGGCTAGCTAGTAATTATGCTAATGTGCACATCAATCGTTATGTACTCATATTACGCTGTAACAGGATCTAGTGATATCCAAGCAACAGAGCTTCATTTAGCATGAAATAATTATTGCACTTATATACATATATATAATAATATATATATACATACAGTGCAATAAGCTTCTTAGTGCAATAAGAAGCTACAGGGACGTTAATCTAACGTCGGTAATATTAACTTTATTTAATACAACATTTACGGTACAAGATTTAATCATACAGCCCATGTAGTATAATATTTTACAAATGATGAATTACAGCAAACATGTGCAATATATCCATTATTACAGCTCCGTGGGGTTAGACCATGTGGACCCATTTATGTTCAGGTTCAAGTTTCGGTCGGACTATTTTATGTTTTTTGAGCAGTGCATAGATAAAGACAACCTTAAGGTTCATGCCTGTTTTGAAGAGCACGATTGATTGAATGTTTGCATCAGCAAAGCCTTTCACTGTTGTATAGATTTTTTTTTTGTATACTTGGTTTGGTTTTTATATTTACTGTATTTGCTTTTTCGGTTCTGTTATCTTAATGATTGTTCTGTTATATGATAAATGTTGTAAATAATAAATGCTTTTTCTATCATTCTATGAAATGCAGTGCAATGTATCATTCATTTGAAATATATGGACTAGATATGAGTCTGCACAGAACTGACTAAATGAATAATCAATTAAAACAAATATTACATAATGAACTTAAATACACTAATGTAGAAAATATGACTTTTTATACCACATTGTATAAAAAGGTATTTACATACATTCATGCATTTAATTAGTATGAAGTTTTTATATTTAGTTTTTAAATGATATTTAGTCGAGTGCAGATTTGTATTTGTACTGTACTTCATGTAGTTGTCCAGCAGATGATGCTGTTTGTCTCATTAGGATATCCATACACCCCGCCCATCGGACACACCCCGCCCATCGGACGTCCAGCCCCGCCCACATCTGACCACGCCCCATTCCGCGGGCTGCAGTCAGGGCCTATAGCGTTCCAGCGGCGTCTGAACCATGCTCTGAGCTGGCCTGTGTTTCGGGGATGAGGCGTTTCTTACGGCTTCTTGCGTATGATGATTCGGTTCCAGAGTCGGAGATTGCAATAGAGATTTGCAGGGACAGTACCGGCAGGCAAGCAGCAGCAACATGAAATGTGGCAGCAGGAACATGAACGCAGCAATAGCAAGTGAACGCAGCAATAGCAAGTGAACGCAGCAATAGCAAGTGAACGCAGCAGTGGCAGCAGTGGCAGCAGTGGCAGGAGTGGCAGCAGTGGCGCGGGCAAGCAGCAGTGTTGCATCAATTCTCCTGAGCGATGCTGACGCGGGAGAGAAGAGCGGATTTAAACGTTTTGCCTGGTGTGCTGATTGGCTGTGGGAAATAGACGCAGCCGATTGGTTTAGCTGGGGTGAGTTGCGCCTTTTGCTAATTGAGGAAGGGGGCGAGTGAGGGAGAATTGTGAATGAGAGCGTGGGATCCAGTCTTCCTGAAAGAATTTGCGCTGAGCTTCATTGAACAAAATAAAAGTTAGGAGGACTTGTTGACATCTTCTAAGCACCACCTGTACAAATCTAACAAAAATAAGTCATACACCTTTTTTACTTTTGGATTTAACAAAAGCAGAAACACTATTGTGGGATTATTTGGAAATGTCATCCCTTTTGTCTCAACGCTGAAATAAAGGCACTCTCACTCCCAAATAATATCTTTAGAAAAACAAAACAAAAACAGGAGTTGAATATGTCATGGCCTCTTTCTTTCTCCGTTTCTTTGCATTTACACCTTTAGCAGACACACTCCATCATCTTCAGTAAATGACTCATCTAAGGCTCAGCAGACAGTGTTCCTAATGTTCAGAGGGCAGCCAGCCAGAAGTCTCAGGTCTCCCTTGAAAAAGAGATCAATGATCTCAAGGGATTCACCTCCTGGATAAATAAAGGTTTAAAATGAAAGAAGTCAGGCAGTCAAATCAATTCCTTAACTCGACCTCATATGTAAGCAAGTGAAACACTTTTATATTAGCAGTCCTTCTATCATCCCAACCTGTGAAGCTCTTGCCCTAGAAAATCAATATTTAAAAAGTGAGTCATGCAATCACGCTGCACTCTCACCTCCATCAGAATAAGAAATCAGAATTCTGGGGAAATGTACAGTGTTACAGCAAAAGTGGCATGGCAGATTAAAAAGGCATGCAATAATAAAGAGTAAGCTAATTTATTAAATAAAGACAAGAAAAACATTAAAATTAGTAATAGAATAAAACAAAGACAGATAAGTACACCTCCATAGATAAAAGTGTAGCAGCAATTAAATAAACTAAGTGACATGAGTAACATATTACGGTGTTGAGAAATGTATGAAAAAGAATGTAATACAAAATGTATGTTTTTCACATAAAAGTGATAATTGCACAGTAAAATTACAAAGAAAAGTGTCTGTATTGCACATTGCAGGTTTTCCAACAATCAACACTACAGCATTTATTTGAAGTGAACTGTTTATGTGATTTAAACTAGTGATCGGTCGGGTCGAGTAATCCAGGAGGTTTTTTGTGAAGCGAATATCGAGGCTTGTATCGTTATAGGCCAGGAAAGTCAGTTCAGATTGGTTAAATCCACTGATGCTTAACAGTTCTACAACAAGTCACTATAACAAAGATCACACTGTTGAGATGTCATGTCTGCCTGTTTCACACTCTTTAAGGGTTTGTGTTAAGCAAATTAAGCCTTGAGAAATACGTATTTTACAAACCAATTGGCTGGAAAGCTTGAAAGCTTCACAAAGCTTCATCTGACATGTTTTAGCACAGTTAACACAGGTATTATTCTTATATTAATTATTTTCTTTGAGTTAGCCTGGCCATTGGGGGAGGTTCCTTCCTGGTTCAGCAAAAGGTTTGGCTGAGGGTTGAGGACTGCTAAATACTGAAGCAGCCATTTGGGCCGAACCATGGGATTTCATGTCAAGGGGGGGGAATCAGTCTTTTTTGTATGGTCTTTTTAACTGGTTTGGTATAAGGTTTGGCCAAGCTACTATATATCTTCAATTTGTTGTTATTTTCTGTTGGCCTCTTTTAAAGGCACTAGTTAGTACGTTTCTTCTACCGACCAACCCGTCTAGAGAGACAAATAAATGTAGGGCCATTGCCAAAGGCAGAGCCAGAAGGAGAACATAGAATTCCATTTTTTCCATTAGTCACCATGGGGAAATACATGTCTGTTTTTAAAAAACTATGTTGAGAGGTGAGGGGGTCCCCTGTGCGTCATAATACATAATAACCCTCTGTGTGCAGCCATCAAAAAGGAATGAGGTTACGTGGTTGATGCACGCTATCCTTGCCAGTGTACGGCAACAAACATGCTGGTTAAAGTGTAGCTATTTTATAAAAGTACAGTTTCAAAAGCAGTTCCAAAAATTGATGAAAGAACCTGGTTTAAAGGGGACCTATTATGCATTGTTCATGTCTTTTATAGATAAACATGTGTCCTCTCGGTGTAAAGAGATTCTGAAAGCTTCAGAAAAAAAGATTCGCTCACTTTTTGTCCTGATCCATTTGAATAAAAACCTGATTTTGGCCACTTTATGATGTCATAACGATTTTTTTGGCTCGTGTAACCTTTAGCCAATAACCAACCAAGGTAGGTTCTGAGTGCAATCATGTGGTTTGAACAGAAACATAGAATCTACCAGCAGGGGGCTTCTTGAAGAAACATGCTCTTGAATAAAGATAGGAATAAAACCTATATGTAGAGTGGTGCAGTAATGAGTCCTCAAACCCCAACAAGACTAATCATTAACCACTTCTGGTTCCCTTGTCTTGAATGATATGGTATTTTGAACGTGTTTGCGGATAGAAGGCTGAAATATGGTGTGTGGTCAACACACGCTTTCACATTGCTTCTACAAGATAAAAGACGTCAGTAAATACTCCACTTGTGAATGTCCGAAGCATCTATGTGTTGGTGCACACGACGCGAGTCCGCCTTTAGAATAGTGGTGGTGATGCGCAACTATTCTGTGAAGTAGTTCCTTTATAGCCTATCATTAGCTTTTTACTTCTGCCCATTGCATTTATGCTTAAAAACGTACAAAGCGGTGTTTTTAAGTGGAGATTATGCGTTACGTATCATAAACTAGTGTTGGCCACAAAGCTTATTCTCTGCTATGTACTGAAATCCGGGGAAATCTAATTGCTTTTCGACGAGGGACCCTTTGTGATGCTAACTTCCGGTTTGACCTACAAAGTATGTCAACACTGCATCAGTCTATAGGCAAGCAAAGAAGAGGATCCATATGGAAAGGCTCAGTATCTGTGTGTGTGTGTGTGTGTGTGTGTGTGTGTGTGTGTGTGTGTGTGTGTGTATACCTTGGCGCTGCTGTCAGAGTGGCGTCGGGAACACAGCTGGAGCTGAGTCATCCATAACTCTTGCTCCTTGGCGTCCAGTGCTATCAGGAACAGAACACAGAGGCACAGAATCAATGTGAGTGTTTCCTGCTGTCTGTCCCTGGGCCGGGAAATCAGCTACATCGAAGGTTATGTGTTTTTACTGTGCTTTAACTGTTAACCTGTTAAGCCCCAAGTCTGTTTTTCAAATGACATTCCCAAAACAAATTGTTCTCAAAGTAATGATAAACCTGTGAGTTGGATGTAGAAAAGTCAGAATCAATATAGAATTTTTTATTTTAAAGTAAATTCAGATTGAACATAGTAAAACAATTTAAATGATAGTTTCCGTCCAAAAGAAACCCATTACTTATAGTGAAAACCACCCTTGAATGATGGGATAGTAGACAAAAAGCTTTAGGAATCCAAACTATAACATATAATAAGTACCCTGGATCAAGATTGATGCAAAACAAGTGATATTCGACCTTTTTAGAGAGGTTTAGAAGAAAAAAACACTTCTGGGGTCATTTGCACATCACTTCCCAACACACAGCCGTGGTCACATCCTGGACTTGGTCTGCTCCACTGGTCTCACCATCCATCATCTGTCCAGCCTCAATCTCCACATCTCTGATCACCTGGCCATCATCATGGACATCCCCATCCCCGCCCAAAAGCAAAAACGCACAATAACCTACAGAAATCTCAAATCCTTCTCACCCTCAGCAATCAGTGCCTCCATTACATGCAAGATGTCTGTCTGCCACCCCTCCCCCCACTTTCTGAAAACCCATCTGAACTTGTGGACTATTATAACAGCACCCTCTCCTTCTGTCTCAACGAACTGGCCCCCACAAAAACAAAAAATGTCTCTTTCATACACTCCGCCCCCTGGTATACCCCCGAACTCCGCCAAATGAAATCAAGGAAACGTCAACTTGAACGCCAACACAAGAAAACCACACTAACAGTCCATCTTCAAATCTACAAAGACTATCTCCAGCAGTACAGTAATGCACTCAAAGCAGCCCGGTCTAATTACTACTCACAACTCATTCAGTCTGGCTCCAGCAACCCCAGGCGTCTGTTCTCCACCATCAGCAAACTTCTCAAACCCTGTGACAACGCCACCTCGTCCTTCACCACCGAACAGTGCAACTCCTTCCTCTCGTTTTTAACATTTACAGCAATCTGACACCCTCATCAGCACCCCCCACCTCCCCTCCTGGCTCCCCCCCCTTCACCTCACAGCCCCTGTCCCACTTCTCCCCTGTGACCCCGATGCAACTGTCCGACTTCATGACTGGAATTAACTCCACCTGCACACTTGACCCAACGACCTCCTCCTCTCCTCTGACTCCGGCAACCTGAACATCCTCATCCTCCTCGACCTCACCGCAGCATTCGACACCATCAACCACGCCATCCTGCTGTCCCTCCTCGAATCATCACTCAACATCACCGACACTGCACTCTCCTGGCTGAAATCCTACCTCACAGACAGACATCAGTTTATCAACATCAACAACTGCACCTCCTCCACTGCTCCTCTGTCCCAAGGCGTCCCCCAGGGTTCGGTGCTTGGCCCCCTCCTCTTCATCCTCACCAACTGTCTCTCAGAGATAAAAGCATGGATGCAAACAAACTATCTCCAACTGAACAGTGCCAAATCAGACATCATCATCATCGGCCCCCCATCCCGTATCAAAGACATCCAGAACTTCAACTTCACCATTGACAGCCTCTATCCCCCCCCCCCTCACATCCGCAACCTCGGAGTCATTTTCGACAGTCAGCTCAAATTCAACCACCACATCAATCACATCACCAGGACCGCCTTTTTCCACCTCAAAAACATTGCCCGTCTCCGCCCATCACTCTCCTCCTCTGCTGCTGAAACCCTGATTCATGCATTCATCACATCACAACTCGACTACTGCAATAGCATCCTCTACGGCAGCGGTTCTCAAACTGTGGGTACTGCAGGTGGTCCGTGGGAAAAAGCTAAATAAAATTCACTTTTTATTATCAAGGATTTTCGGGGACCACCTCATATGTGACTTGCTCTATCGAAATCAGTCACATTGACCCGAAGACACATTTTGAGTTGTATGCACTGTTGGAGAGAGGAGGTTCCTAGCTTTCTATTGATATCAGGCAGTGGGGTAGTGGTCGTTGGGCTCATCGGACATTTATGAGAGAAAATCTCTAATGTCCGAGTGCAAGTGAATGCACCACAAGACACGAGCCTTGTAACCCCTCCCCCGGCCCTGGCGCGAGCGGAAATATGATTGGCGGCGATTTCATTTGAACGGGACGGAGCAAAACGAGAAGCATCCGGACTTACTGTACACGGAAGGAACGAGGTATTTGCAGTCTACAATGACAGAGAAGAGGCTGTCAAGTTTGGCTTTACTCAGCATTGAATCAAAACGCACTAAAGCTTTGGATCTTAATCAGTTTGTAAGGCGTTTTGCTGAACAGAATGGTAATCGCCGCATCATAACAGTGATTGACAGCTGATAGGAATAATATGATTGTTAATATTATCATATTAATTCAGACCAACATCGATGAGACAGTTAATTAATGTACTTATTGCAGCAGTCTGCATAGATTTGGTTCCCCTGCTGGTCTAAGAGTGAAACAAACTAATTCAGTTATTGTTCAGTTAAAATTCATTCAATTATGTCTGCCACCTTATATATCAAATCAAATCAAGTTTTATTTATATAGCACATTTATAAACGATTTTTGATCGAGCCAAAGTGCTGTACATATAATAAAAATAGCCTACAGTAGGGACACTTTACAGCAAATACAACAGCACAGATTGTTCAGAATATCAATATGAGAAAAACTACACCCTCTGTCCTTAGACCCTCACATCGTACAAGGAAAAACTTCCGCGCAAAACCCACAATTTAAAGGGGAAAAAATGGGAGAAACCTCAGGGAGAGCAACAGAGGAGGGATCCCTCTCCCAGGACGGACAGACGTGCAAGAAATGCGGTGTGTAAATCGAAGAGATAATACATTTTACAGCCTATAGACCGAATGTTAGGAAATGTGTGTGTCTGTAATAAGAAGATGAATCCACGAAGATGTCAGCTACATATATATCTCTATTTAAGGCTTTACTGATGTGCCACAATAATGTCACCTAATGTTATTCAGTTAAAATATCAATATTGTGGCTTTCCAAGTTAACATTGATTGATATGACTGCGATTAAATCAGCATATACTTCTGCCAGGGGATGCCACCCCTCAAAATCTCCTGCCACCCTAGATCCACCCCTGAGTAGGCTATATTTTTCGTTACGTTTATTTAATAAGTTAATTTCAGGACAACTTTGGGAATTTTGTTTGTTTGTTTTGAGATTTAAATAGATTTTGAAAGTGGAGATAGAGAGAGAGAGAGAGAAGCAGCGCCGTCTGCTTTTTGCAGCACAGTAACTAAAGTAGGACTAAGCATACCGGTAGTTTTTTGTAGACCTGTCTGCCCGTTGTGTGAGTGCACTGCGCGCGGGCGCACTTGTGGCATTGTTTGGGATGACCTAATTAAAATAGCGTCCGCAACGCAGACAGACACCGCTCACAAAAGTATCAGATAGGCTTCAATTTACTTTTGATTGTCTTTAATTAACTATAAAAAAATATCGGCGTTTTAACACTACGTTTATATATGTACTTATTTTTACGGTTTGCATATGAGGTGGTCCGCGAAAATCCTTGATAATAAATAGTGGTCCGCATAAACAAAAAGTTTGAGAACCCCTGCTCTACGGCATACCATCCAACCTCCTCAATAAACTCCAACGTATCCAGAACTCTGCTGCCCGCCTCCTCACCCACACCCGCTCCCGAGACCACATCACTCTCGTCCTCCAGAACCTCCACTGGCTCCCCGTCCGTCAAAGAATCCACTTCAAAGTCCTCCTCATTACTCACAAAGCCCTCAACAATCAGGCCCCCCCCTACCTCACAGACCTGCTGCACCACCACACCCCTTCCCGCTGCCTCTGCTCATCAGAAGCCAACCTCCTATCCATCCCCACCCGCACAATCACCGGACCTGGGGGGACAGAGCCTTCTCCGTCGCTGCCCCCTCCCTCTGGAACTCACTCCCACAACCCATCAGAGACTGCACTGACCTCACCACCTTCAAAAAACTTATTTTTGTATTATTTGACTTTAACTTTAACTATATATATTTATTTGTTGTTCTTTTCTTTTCACTATATCTGTAAAGCGTCTTTGAGCACCTGTAAAAGCGCTAACAAAATTAATCTATTATTATTATTATTATTTGGGTGTATTTTCCATATCTCTGGAACCCATCGGTCGATGTTGGTGATTGACACCACTTTTGAACCGTTAGAGCCAATAGAATCGAGGAGAAGTTCCTAAATCCATCTAAACATTACCATTGGTGAATAGAGTGATGCGTAGCCAGAATGCCCAAAACCAGAAGCTCTCACTCTCGTAGCTCTCATAGCAGCTATATATGAAAACTCCGGTTATTGACATACATGTTATGATGGATTATCAGTAGGGCTGTCAAGTTAACGCATGTGTATTTTTTGTCCTCGGCCGCCCCGTAGTTTCAGAGCGCATCGAGTTTAAAATACCATCTACAAGCTGATGCTGACAGCCCCGCTCCTACTGCCCGCTTGTGGCAGACCACACTTCCACGCTCACCGGCAGGCCATCGGGAGGACCGGGAGGGTGTGTGTATGTGTAGCGCGAGCGAGAGAGAGCGGGCACACCTTACGTGCATTGTTGTTGTTAGCATCTGGTGCTAGCTTGCTGCGCTAACGGATATAAGGAGCTGTTTCAATGAAAACAGAGGAGCGACATTTCACCGACAACTGCGCCGAGCACTTGACTTTATGCAGGTAGCCAGACAGTGGGACATTGTACGAAAAGTCAGCACACTCAGCACGGATAGTGTGCGCAACATGATTGCGCCCCGCCAACGGAGCCCCGCGCCCTCCCTGAAATTCCAGGTGTTAAAAAAAATAATAATAATTATAATTTTTTTTTAATTTATATTTATATAGCATCAAATTGCAACCAATCTATATCTACTGTCACATCTACTGTCACTTTTCACATTGAACATGTGCTCTTTTATTAAATAAACTAAATGCTTTCATGTTAGGTTGTGAGTGTATTGTTCTTGACCCTAAGAAACAGTGATGCTGCGGAAAAAAAAAAATAATCCCAATACCACCCCCCCCCCCCCCCCCCCCCCCCCCCCCCCCCCCCCCCCCCCC
>CALSBZ010046926.1:524252-540470 GCA_943591055.1 Gobionotothen gibberifrons
CCCCCCCCCCCCCCCCCCCCCACCCAGACAGCACCCCGCCAAAGCAGTAAACCTAGGGGAAACACTGCATATGTTGATAAGAGTATTACAAACTTGAAAAATATCCCTCTAAGGTACATTTAGAACAGATAAGAAATGTGCGATTAATTTGCGATTAATCGCGATTAACTATTTTAATCGACTCACAGCCCTAATTATCAGTAATCATTTCAAAGTGATACAGAGACATGGATTAACCTTCAGCAGCGTTTTAATGCGTTTAAATGCCCTTGAACACAACTTTGATCAGAAAACAGCAAAGGTAAGACGTATTTGCCGTTTTGGCTACGTAAAGCTAAGTTGTTTGTTGTCTTGTTTTGCGAGTTTTGGTGATGATACTTATACCATTGGAATCTGTGGAATCACAGCTTTCATATGATATCTTGTTTGTGCCGATCCGATGAAGTATAACATATTTCTACCGTGAGTTATGTGCTAAGTGCGTTAGCACTCTTTCGCTTAGTGCTCATTCAGAGGCTCGGCGTTAGACTTGTGTTTTGTTTCGGTACAAATTATTCATATCGTCAGTTAGCTGAGTTTCTTCCCGTTAAGTGGATATGACACAATAATAGGTTGTTAAATGTTAAGAAGCCCTCAGACGCTGTTTCTTGCAAGATGTTGCGTTTAGCCCCCGGGGGCGGGGGCTTAACAGGTTTTAAAGGGGAGGTGTGCTCTAATTCAAACTTTTCTAATTGTCCACACATTTCTTGAAAACACCCAACACATCTAGGAATTGATACGAAAACAAGTATTGTGTGTAAATCCAAAAGCGATAACCCTATACAGTATATATATATATTTATCTGGGCTTTCTCTGGGCTGCTTCTTGGAAACTATCATGGACTGAACAAATTCTCTTCCCTGCTCAAACAAATTGCTACTTGTACTCTTGTACATCTTAATTAGTGTAATAACATAAGCTCTGCTATATAAATATTGCTCTGCCTCCATTACAACTCTGGCACTAACAACTGTTTGTAATAAGGCCTCTCTGATGGAACAGATTGGAACAATGTGTTTGATAGGAAATGTAATATTCCTGGTACATTGTCCCTGCATCAGAAACTAGACAACAAAGAACAAATAGCGGTCTGGACTGGTTTATCTTTGTTTTGCTGCTGATGAGATGAAAGCTTTCGAGGCTATACAGAGGAGGGACAAAAATATCTGATCTGGATTTAACACAGCCTCGCCAAAAAACCATCAGTGTGACAAAGTGAGGGAGGAAGAGACAGAGATGGACAGGCGAGGAAGCGTGTGAACAGGAAATCACAGCTGTCACATATGGAGATTAGCAATTCACACAACTCTGACAGTCACACAGGAATACTTCGGCCCTGGAGCACTTGGTATCTGAATGGTGCCAACAACACATTTCAAGGACTGTCTTCTTTCATCTATGTAACTTTGCAAAAGACTCTGGCATATCCTTCCTCCAAACGATGCATAAAAACAAGTCCATGTATTTGTTACTTTAAAATTGATGATTGTACTTCATAATTATCAGACTGTACCAAAGAGACTCTTAAGACACTTAAGTTGATTCAAAATGTGGCGTCACGCGTATTGACAAGAATGAGGAAACATATCATATTACTCCTGTATTGGCTGCGCTGCAGTTACTCCCTATCAAATCCAGAATAGAATTTCAAATTCTCCTTCTTGCCTACAAGGCCTTTAATGGTCAGGCACAATCTTATTTTAAAGAGCTCAGGGAAAACTTGACCTTTTGGGGAGGTAGTCAAATGCCGTAGTCCACAAAAAGCTAGACTTATTAGGATTTAGATATGAAAAACATTGATTTAAGTTACTATTCTTACTCATTGTTCCCCAAAATAACAGATCCAATGATACTCCAACACAAACCAAAAATAGTTTAATTTTTAACTGCCAGAGAAATGTAACAGGTGATTGGCTCCCAACAGAGCGCTGGACGTCAATGTTAGCATGATGCATTATTATTCATTTAACTATGCAACATTGTGTTAGAATTGAAAACCCCACCTGAAACAGTTGTTAAGTTAAATCAGGTACATTGTGCTGACAATGCTTTATTTCAATCTCCACTTGAAGCACTATTTAGTATGACTTTTACATAGTGGCATAAATAGTTCACTACTATTTTACTTTAATACGCAGCTTAGTTAAATACTCAATTCTGATTTCAGAAGTATTTAAAAGCAGAAATAATTTGGTAAATTCAACGCCAGCTGTGGATGACAAACATTAGTTTTCCCCATCAGAAAACCGTATAGAATACATTTTGAATATTCATTTTGATATTTGTGGAAAACATCAAACTTTGGATATGTTGCCTTGGCATAGCAACCTTTTTCTCCCACGAAAGTACCTGCTCTCTAGCAGGGACGGAAAAGGGGGTCAAAAGGTTCTGATTAACTAATTTTAGTTCCGGCTCTTTTTGGTGTGAACGCGACATTTTGGAACTATGGGAAAAGTACTGCGGTGTGAACACGGCTAATATGATCACTTCGCGTCAGGATCCTAATCACCATGTCAGTGTTCTTTTTTATTAATAACCACCTCGTTGCACATTATCCCTTACATAAATCTCCTTAGAACAAATATATTTTTCTTCCATTACTGCCAATACCAACATTCCCGACTGATCGGATGAGTGGTTGTTGAGATATGCAGAGGACATACATACTCCCATACTGACAGTCACAGGTTCCTTTATGATTAATGAAAGTGTCTGTTCCTCTGTGTTTGGACGTCATTCTCTTACCTCTGAGTTTATAGGAATCCCCAGTAGTGGACTGAATGGTAAACATGTATGGAAACTCATCAGCTGAGACCACCACGGCTCCTAAGAGAGGCATAGACCCTCTGGGCGGTCGCTGGCTCTTACTCAGTTCATTCAGATGATATTGGAGCTGACCAACCTCTGGATCCAGAACAAAATATCTGCAGGAGAGAGAAGTGAGAGAGAGAGAGATGAAGAGAGTTTTAAAAGAAGAAACAAGAGATGGAGAGCGGTGGGACAGAGAGAGAAGGGCTGCTTTGGGTGTTGGGGTTGGAGTCTCAGCTATTAAATCTACAAATATTTCACTAATTTCAACGTGAAACAAATGTGGCTATTTAGGCTAACCGCTTTGGCTAGAAAGAGCTTTAGTTTTTACCAGTTAAATTCATCACTTTATCTGCAAGTTTATGCTTGAGTTGTTTGAAAGACAAATATTGTTGGGTCCTACGGCATCAAGTATAGTTGACATCTACTTAGGTTAACGTATCTAGCTGAACCCAGGGAGGGACTGGGACTGAAAAACGTCCCTGAACTTCGACCCAGCCCAGCTCACAACAATTACGGCTAAATTACCACTCTCAATGATCGCTCTTTAGCCAGAATTGGCTCAGCAGGATAGTTAGTAAACCACTCTGCATTGATATAAGAATGAATGTAGGTGATTCTTACAGTATCTGCTGCCCACAGCTGATTTATAATATAAAAAAGCTCCTTCACTTCATGAAATCCCTGCAGCATGTAAAAGCAGAAAGAATGATGAAGCCTCTGAGATGTGCCACGCCAGCACGCAGAGCCGTGCGCGCGCACCGCCGGCCACAGATAACTTCATTAGATCTGCTGAAAGAAAGCTGCTGCTATATAACCACACCCAACTCTACACAGCCAGATGCCCCGGTTATAACTTCACATTCTGCAAATAGTGTTTTTCCTTTTCCAAAATACTGTTTTTTCCTTGGAAACATTGCGTTGTACCGATGCGCTCCGGCAGCTCTAACCATGTCTTAACTAAGTGCTCAAAAGTCACTATTTCTTAAGTGATGGTAGAAATACTAAAATACCTTTTGTTGTTGACCTAAGTGACTACAGATGAGGTCCAAGAATAGCAAGCCACATGAATGGGATCAAATTATTTCTTAATGCTCTTAATGTTTTTTCATAATGGCTTGTTTTATGTTTACTTGATTCTCTTTTTAATGACTGTTTTTAAAAGCCATTTTATAATGTGTTACCACTGCACTATTTCTTAATGATCTTAAAGTTTTTCATTTTTGTAAAGCACTTTGAATTGCCTTGTGTTGAAAGGTGCTATATAAATAAACTTGCCTTGCCTTGAATGCAGCAGCAGCGCCACATTGCTTTACCCTAATCTGAAATTAGGGTATCAGCAAATATATCTTTACCTGGCTATCATAATATTTAAAAGAACAAACACATAATTATACATTTATGCCGCGGTCAGTCGCACTTGACTAACAGCCGTACTGTGATTCTCCAGAACACACAGATGGCCAGAGCGCCCCTGGCTGAACCTCATCGTGTCATTCACCCCCTTTTTGGCCTCTGTTTGTTCTCAGGCATGACGAACCATAACTTACATTTGAACCATTTTCCAATAAAGTAGCCAATAAACTGAGCAACATCAACAATTCTTCAAATCAGAACCAAGTTTATTAAGAAGTATGTTTATACTGTACAGACAAACACATGGCCTGCACAGCATAAGGAGTCCCACATGGGGATGGAGGTGGGAGGGGCTACGTTCTTCCTGAGGTCTTTTACCATCTCCACTGATCATAATTCCATTGTTGAGGTATACTAAAATAGAAAAATACTGTGCAATTTTCCAAACTCACATTGGTTTCGCATACAGCATCTCTGTAAAGTGTGTGTATTCACTTTCTCCACTAAACGGCTCGCTGCAGCTCTCCCCCCACCTCCCTGTGAGCCCAGTGTGCTCCGATTGGTCAGCTCGGCCCCTCTGTTCTGATTAGTCAACCACCAGAGAGGCTCCGCTCCGAAAGGTGGCTTCAGTTAGCTGCTAGCTAGCTGAAAACACCAACGGTAGCACACACCATCATATGCCAATATATACACCTTACACACCCTATAACATGTACAGATTCGAGTATAGACATTTGAGGCGTAGAACGGAAGAAGAGTACGTTATTTTTACCTGTAATAAACTACTTTGTTTGATGAAAAATCAAATCATGGTTTGCTATATATGAATGATATGTTATAGGAGCAAATACTTCAGGGAAGAAAGGCTACTAAGTATTTTCTATCAAACTTTATTTTAGAAATGTACAAAATGAACATAAATATACATATATACACGGTATATCATCCATTCCTCCCCGCCGTCTTGCAAGCTACCGGGGCTGAGGCCTCAGTGGTCATCCCGTCTCAATCATGTATTGTCCGCCAGATACGCCAGGAGTTTCCTGATCTGGCTGGATGAAATCAAATGCAAATCAGAAAATATTATATAATAGAAACGTAGTTGTTTTAGATTCGTTAGTAGTAGTTGTGGTAGGAGTGTGTATCTCAACACCGTTAGATATTGCCAGCTAATATGCTAACCTAGCTTCCTTGTTTACCTTGGTAGCATATGAACGTTAGCTCGGAGAAAAGGCAACTAATGTAGTGTAATAAAACCACTATGAACAAAAGCTAGTGGTTCATATTAGGCTAGCAATAACGTGTTTACAATTGCAATCTTATACAGCGGACTACGTTCGGTCATTCCTTGTAGCTGGCATGAAAACAATGTGTTTGCCGAGCATGTATAGCTAGCCTCGTTAGCATGCACAGTATACTCCGGGTGATTTCCAGCTCGGAGGGAAATCACCCGGAGTATGATGTAGTGTAATAAAACCACTATGAACAAAAGCTAGTGGTTCATATTAGGCTAGCAATAACGTGTTTACAATTGCAATCTTATACAGTAGTCTACTACGTTCGGTCATTCGTTGTAGCTGGCATGAAAACAATGTTTTCGCCTCGCTAGCCTCGTTAGCATGCACAGAGCTGCGTCGCAGCTTGGAGGAAAACCACATATAATGTACTGGCCGTAAGGGAAATCACCCGGAGTATACTGTATGAGTATTCCGTGTGTGAATGCAGACATTATCCAGCTATGACAAACATGTAAAGCCATCTGCTGACATTGTAGTTTATATGTGTAAACGTTAGCAACTGAGTTAGCCCAGTTAGCACCGTGTCAATGGCTCAGCACCCCAAAAAACATTTACCCATTTTCACAGTTGTGGTAGATATAGCTTGCTTGTTTTAAACATCATAAATACACAAACAACAATGAATACTTACAGGTTGTGTACCCGAATCTCCCGCTGGTCCAAACAAAGTAGGAACAGCATCGTCCTTCAATGTCCTACTGTGGTGACACTGTATTGAGGACGTAATTCACGTATCGTTATGTTGCTACACGGACCCGTTAGGGGAAACACCGGTAGCTTTAGATTAGTCATTCCTGCTAGTTATTCCTACCAAGCAGACGTGTATATTACCTGTCATGTCAACTGGTAATAAAGACTGGAATTCAATCCTTAACACTCCACCTCCGACTCCCTTGTACCGGCACCACACTGGTGACCCTGACTTTTCCGTCTAAGTATCCGGAGAATTTTTTAACATGACGGCTGCATTCGTTAAATTGCCGGAGTTCTGGGAGCACGCCGCGGAGGCCTGGTTTGCACACGTGGAGGCGCACTTCGCCTGCAGACAGATCCGCGACGAGGAGTTGAAATATTACCACGTTGTGGCAGCGCTAGGAAACTCCACTTCGTCCAGGCTGGTGGGCTTTATTGCTTCTCCCCCGACCTATGGCAAGTACGAAGCGGTGAAGGCCCTTCTCATAAAAACATTCGGCCTATCGGCTAAGGAGAGGGCCCGCCAAATCCTAGATATTCGAGGCCTTGGGGACAGCAAGCCATCCCAACTCATGGAGAAGATGCTAAACCTGCTCGGGGGCGAGGATCCCCGGATATTGTTCACGGAGATTTTCCTGAGCCACTTACCTCCTCGGGTCCAGACGGCGTTGGCCAACACTCCGGTCGCAGAGCCACGGGCCTTGGCGGAGGAAGCTGATCGATTCTTCATGGCAGCCCAGCAGCCCGCAGCAGAGCCGTTAGCCGCAGCATTCGGCGGTTCATCGGCTGTCATGAAGAAGTGGCGGAGGCCTGACACGGCTGTGTCAGGCCGACAGGGAGACACCGGAGAGTGCTTTTTCCACGCACGGTTCGGGACAATGGCGAAGAAATGCGTCGCCCCGTGCAGCTACAAACCCCCGGGAAACGGAGGGGCCGGCGCTCGTTAGTAGCCTCGAGCGCCGGCGGCACGGGCAGGCTCCTTTTCGTCAATGACAGTATTTCAGGGAACCTTTTCCTGTGGGACACGGGCGTGCAACGGAGCGTAGTTCCCGCGTCGAGTGAAGACGTCACCCGCGGTGGGCACGGTCCACGTTTGTCGACGGCGAACGGCGGCCATATTCGCACGTACGGCACGAGGACTATGTGTTTATGCATCAGTGGACAACGTTTCAAGTGGGATTTTGTGACGGCAGACATTTCTTTTCCCCTCCTCGGGGCGGATTTTCTGTGCGCTCACGGACTTTTAGTGGACGTTAAGAACAGGCGTTTAGTGGATGCTTTGACATTTTCCTCCCTCGTGTGCACACTGGGCAGCGCAGCATACAACGGGCTGTCGGGCTCACTGACGGGGGCGGACACTTTTCTCAGACTTTTGGCCGAGTTTCCAGACCTGTCACTGCCCACTTTTTCTGCACTTTCCACCAAGCATGGCGTGGAGCACCACGTCACCACCGAGGGACCTCCTGTCTACGCCAGGGCCCGACGGTTGAACCCTTCTAAGCTGACTGTAGCGAGGGCGGAATTCGCAACCATGGAGCGCCTGGGCATTGTCCGCCGCTCTAACAGCCCTCTGCACGTCGTACCCAAACCGAACGGCGGGTTCCGCCCGTGCGGGGATTACGACGGCTCAACGACGCCACTACGCCTGACCGCTATCCTGTGCCGCACATTCAGGATTTTTCGGCGCATCTGGCCGGCACGGGGGTGTTCTCAAAGGTGGACCTGGTGCGTGGATATCACCAGGTGCCCATGCACCCCCTGGACATTCCCAAGACCTGCGGATGCCTTTTGGACTCAAAAACGCTGCTCAGACTTTCCAGCGCCTGATGGACTCGGTGCTGCGGGACCTGCCTTTCATTTTTGTCTATCTGGACGACATACTCGTCGCCAGCGCTACGGTGCAGGAGCACCTGGCTCACCTCCGAGCCCTTTTCACGCGGCTCAGCGAACACGGATTAATCATCAATCCTGCAAAGTGCCAATTTGGAGTATCTGACATTGATTTCCTCGGGCATCGCGTCACTAAGGGCGGTGCTGCACCTCTGCCGGCGAAGGTGGAAGCTGTGCAGGCTTTTCCCCGCCCGCTCACAGCCAGGGCTCTCCGTGAGTTTCTGGGGATGGTGACTTTCTACCACCGTTTCATCGCCCGGGCTGCTGACGTCATGCGGCCGCTGTACGAGGCGTTGAAGGGCACGACCCCCGTCCAGGCGATCGACTGGACAGCGGAAGCGGACTGCTCGTGCACTGCGCCGACTGCGTAGTCCGATGCGTCCGTGGTGATGGAAATGGGGGCCTCGGAAGAAGGATGTGCCAGCAAAGCCGCCTGAGCCAACGCTGTCTTGACCCCGTTGACAGCATTGGCTCAGGCGGCAAAAAAAAGTGAGCAAAAAAAAATATTTGCTCACTTTTTATCCGGATCGATTTATATAAAAACTTGAAAAGGAGCTGATCAGATTTGGGACACTTTATGATGTCATAATGTTTTTTTGGCTTGTGTAACCATTACGGCCCGTCCACACAGCGGCGTTGGAAGCTTCTTCCAATCATATGCCAGTGCAAGCTCTAGCCAATCAAACCGCTGCTTGTGTGTCAGGGGCGGGAGATTCATGTGATTGGTTGTTGGTCGAGCTTCAGACACGCCCGCCGGCAAGCTTTTTCCAAAGCCGCTGTGTGGACGGGCCGTTAGCCAATCACCAACCAAGGTAACCGAATAATGATTTGTTTGTAATATCAATTCTATATTATACAACTATGGATATTAAAAAGACGCAATAACCAATTATTTTGAAACAATATGTCGACTAATTTATATATTTATGCTAATTTTCAGGTTCAAATTTGTGTTTTGGGCATGTTATGCGACATGTTTACATGCTTTAATTATAAGAAATGTCTTTATTTTTCTTTTGGTCAACCAATAGAAGCGTGAGTGATACATGGTGATGTCACTTTGTTTGGGAAGTAAACAAAGGAGTCCAACGGAGCCGTTTTAGGCAGGGGGGAGGGAGTGTGTGGGAGAGAAACTCCCTCTGGAGGGAACTTTGGGATTTTAGCCTTTGCAGACCATTTACATGCATGAAAACCAGTATAAAACACTACAGGGAAGGTTCAAACCTAAAAAACATAGCAGGTGCCCTTTAAATGCAGAGACACCGTGAGGGACACACATTATTGTTACATCCTCTGCAGCGTGGTGGGGAGAAACAACATAAAAGCACATCCATTGAGAGTCAGTGTCATGCTCTGGTTGTATTATTTGATCTCTCCCCTTTGAACGTCCTTCTTACACTTTCTCTGCTTTCCTCTATTTCCCACGTTCCCCCTCTCAAACACACACACTATCATAACTGCTGTGAGAGCAGCATTGCTCAGTCAGCATTCTCCTCCAGTTATGAGCGTGAGGACAAATCTTATTCCATCTCTCACTGGAGCTCATATTCAAGCAACTGAGCGGCGAGTGATTTTACCCTTGAGTCTTTAATATGGTCATAAAGCAGTATCTCTCAGCACTGATAAGAACCACTGATGGAGGGAACAGCAGAAGCAGGAAGACAGAAAGAGAGAGAAAGGGTGCTACAGGGAAAGAGAACCAAGTTTACTCGAAGACAAGGAAACCAAGCAATGAGAAGAAAGAGAACGCTATGAATAATTTAAATCTGTTTTCACACAGCAATCTGTTTCCTCTGCTCCACTGCTGTCGTGTGATTGTGTGGAATGCAGTGGATCCAACTCAGACCTCCTTTCTTTTACACATGTAAATGATGAGAAAGCCATAAAGCAGTGTAGATCAATCACCTCCTGTCTACTTCCTGTTTGTGTAGCAGTTAGAGGGTGAGGCGTGCTACGTTAAACTGTCCGGCTTCAGGTGCAACTGGGAACATGGCAGAGCATAAAACGTGTTAAGAATGCTGACACTTGCATGGAGAATGCCCCTGAGTCCTCAAAATAAACAACACAATTAAGAATGCACTTCAGAATGTCACATAGAATCCTTTTACAGCCGACCGCCTACAGCAGGGATCACCAACTACATTTGTCCAAGGGCCAAAATGTATCCAATAGACACTTTCGCGGGCCAGCGATTTTTATATAGCCCAGCATTTTGAAGTTGTTGACCGGGGGGGGGGGGTAAATGTAATCAGTTACTGAATACTGAATACATGCTCTGAAAGTCATCAGAATACAGTTACAGTTACGTGTCTTAATAAAAACATTTTCAGATTACTTTTAGAATACTTTCTTTTTCCATAACAGATGGGTATGTTTTGGTGAACAGGAGACACTTGTTTTACTGTTTTAATGGCTTATCAAGAACTGAAACACAACATCTTGGTGTCATTCTGAACAGCTCCCTCTTATCTGCACCCCACATAAAAAACATCACCCGGACTGCATTCTTTGTACTGTCTTAAAACCTTTCCTTAGAATATGTTATGAATTGTAAGGTGTCCCTGGGTGCTTTGAAAGGCGCCCCTAAATAGAATGAATTATCATTATTATTTATTAAAACGATGTAATAACTTTTAAAACGTTTTCCAGTCACTTGCCCCATGCATTCAGCAGCAGCAGGCCATTCACTTTGATTTGATCCCGTCATGAAATGTCATCATTTCGACAATAAAGAAATGCTACATAAACGTTATCTTGCACATGTTATCTAACCATCTCCGTTTCTAACGTTCAATATATTTTCTCTCATCTGCGTGCGGGGGCGGGGCCTCACAGACACGCTGCCTGCATCTCTCTCTCGCTCACAGACATGATGCAGTGCTGTGCAGTGTGCACACAGTTCTGCCGGTAATGAATATTACATTTTGTGAGGAAACTTTTCCACCAATAATTCCAATAAGTATTCCAAAATCCCAACCCAACCCTGCTTCTAGGCTACTGTCCCGCAGCTCCTGCCTCTCTGTTGGACTCTGTCGCAGCGGGGCTACTGCTGTGGTGCGGAGCGCGCACGAAGCAGACTCTTGAACGAAGGATCACTTCTTCTTCAAGGCAGGGAAGCTTTCGCAGTACGCAGTCTACTGTCCCGCAGCTGCTGCCTCTCTGTTGGACCCCGGTACTGCACCTTACTCACGAGACGTTGTAAAAAAAAAAATGGGTGGGGGGGCGAACGCAGTCACCCCCGTCGTGCAGGCCGGGTGAGAATGTCTGGCGGGCCGGATGTGGCCCGCGGGCCGCCAGTTGGTGGTCACTGGCCTACAGTATGGCAAGTAAAACATCTGTTTCATAATCAGACAACACAATGGTAAAGATGTGGTTTAGAGAAAGATCACGGTATAAACCGTTAATGGACCCAGAACAGGTAGGAACCCACAACCCAAAGAGACACATAAGGGTCAAAATACAATAAGGCTTATTCCAAAAATAGGCAGCAGTCCAAACCCAGAGAGCCAAACAAAGCAATCAAAGTAACCCATGCAGTGAGAAGTGCTAAATAAATAATATAACATCAGAAAACAAAAGCAAAATCTGCAATATGCCAAAAATAGCCGGATGTCATACTGAATGAGATTCCAAGTATCTGACCAGTCTACCTTGGCCTGCTTTGTCACACAATGAAAAGTGATAGAAAGGTCATCACAAAAGGTTGAAATTGTAGACGGTAACAAACTATATGATTTCAATCAATTTCTTCCTCTGGATAATGTATAGTGGTGAAGAGTCCTAAAACCAGGAAAAGATCTAGCAATTTTCCCGAAGTTAAAGTTTGTGAAATACCAGGAAATAAGGACTGTGGTTAACACAAGCTGAGCAAGCTGATAGCCCTATGATGAAATGAACGTAGTCCTGTAACAACATCCTTTATCTCAAGGAAAGAGACCGAAGAAAGCAGGACCAACAATGTTTATCAAATGTCCACTGCTTTGGTCAAATAGTCAAATGAATGACGTCTTGTGGATTTTCCTATGCCCTTTTCCTTGACCCTCAATGGAAAAAATCCTGTGGCCAAGGAAAGATTTGTGGCTATGTAATGATGAGATGGCGGATGTTATTGATGTGGGTGTGCCATTGCTCTAAATGACACAAGCAATTGTGGGTCAGCATTATCTAATTTCCTTTTGTAAATGATGGTCCAGTGCTTAAGAAGATAAGAAAGAAAGCATTGACCATTGAGATTGAAAAGAAGTTTAGGTATAAAATGGCTGATAACCTTTTGAACGGCTTTGAGATCTAAGAGATTGATATGATGAAGTCAATGTTCAAAGTCAATGAGCCTCCCAAGGTTACACTGACTCTCCCCTCCCCACAACTGAGACTGCCTGACTTTAGGGTTTACACAAACCGTGGCATTCCTTGTGCTGCTGCTGACTAGGAAAGAGTTGGTGGAAGAGATGTATTCCCATGGGCGTCAAGACTTGTCTTAATTTCCAGTTAGTCAATAAACTGACTGATGATCAGGGAAACTCTGAGGAAAGGCGCTTCCTTGATCTTGATCAGGGGCTAAGCTTGAGTGGGGAACACAAGAAAGCCCACAAAAACAGTTATTGGCTGGTGCTAAATCCTGAGCTGTAGGAAAATAACAATAAGGTTAGCCATCATCCTGTCTTTCTTCGGGAGATTGCCAGCTACAGAGCCAGAAAGAGGATGTCAGGAAGGGCCGGACCAAAGGTTTCTTCCACTTTAGCAGGAATGCCATAGTCCTACAAGCAACCATCATGAAGTATAGTTAGGGATGTAGGCAACAGCTGTTTTCACCTTTGAAGAGAGTTCTATTCAAAACCTGATACACCTGTCAACTTGGTAGGATGGGGCTTGTCATGAGAAACTTGTGGTGTAATCCTTTATGATGAAATAGTAGTCCTCCTCAAAGTGGTGAAGCGAAAATCTAAATTGGCAGGATATGGCATCTTTGTAATGACATCAGACTAGCCATTAAAGGAAGGAAGTGAGGTCATTTGATGGACAAGAGAGCAGTTCTTATCCACGTTGTCTTCTGCAATCCAAGGAGGGTGAAATAGGAGCTGAATTAAAGGCTTGGGCAGTGAGTGTATTGATCTCTCTCCAACCCTGACACCTCACTCATCTGTCAGCAAGGTGTCCAGCCAACCTTTAGATCATGTAGCTCTTGCTATCTCTTAAATCTATCAGAGGATCGGAGCGGCTACTAAAAGGTTGGAGAGAGGAGAAGGAGAGAACAGTTCATTTAGATCAGGGGTCGGCAACCCCTGGCACGTGTGCCACCACTGGCACGCAGGACCGTAACCAGTGACACACTAGGAATATGTGTGCAAAATATTTAAATTGTATTTTCGGATCCTGAACGATACCGCCGGCAGAGCGCGCCTCCCCCTGCAGAAGGAAGCCATGCACGCAACGCAGCGCAGAAGGATAACTTCTAGGCCCCGCTCTCTTTAACTCCAGTCGACTTCCTGCTGCTTCCCTTCATGGTGAAACCATCAGGGGTGTAGCGCACTTCACACATTGCAGTACCCATAAGGAGCTGTACATGCAGCAGTTTTTGCGTGGCTGTGTCTTTAGTTGAAAGCACAGTGGCGATCTGCTCATCTGTCATCGAAAATAATATGCTACACAGGGGCGGACTGGCCAACTGTGTGTTCTGGAGAATCACAGTGCGTCCGGCCGTCAGCGAACTGAGCCGGTCGCCAGCGGGCCGTTGACGACCGGGCTCGGTTCGCTGACGGCCGGCACCGCCCTTTATTTATTTAGTTTTAAACTGCATCATGTAAGTTGCGCTGACAGGCGACAGAGGTCCATAGCGAGGCTCCCCCCGCCCTCTAGTTGACAGTTCACTATTATTTATAGTACTCGCCATGAACTGTTATTGCTCAGGTTAATCTCGCCCCAGCTCCAACGTAAGACTGACATATTCAGATACAACTGGTTTATTGGGCCCAAGAGCCGCTGTGGTGGAAACAGGAAGAACTGGTTCTTAATAGCAGGGCACTATCTCCTGGCCTTGGAACCACTTTGGTGGGAAAGGGGTATTGGGACACACATAGACATCAGCAGGAGATGGCGAAAAAGGATATAGGAAAAATTAAAAAAATGAAATATAGAAGAAGTATGCTTTAGGGCGGGGTTATCTTGACTATCAGATCTCTACCAAAGCATTGTCTGGTTGAGGTGTTCTCTGTATTTTTCTGTTGCATTCTTAACCATTCCTCAAATGTTTTCCGTTCTTGAAAATGAACTGTTTGTACTCCAACATCTCGTGTCACTTCAAATTGAAAAAAAGATGGTGATGGCCAAAAACCAAGATGGCAAATGTCAAAATGCCGAACTCGTGATCCAAAACGCCAGTCCAGTAACCAATGGGTGACATCTACTGTAATATACAGTTTAATCTGAAATGCCCACTGGATGTCCGTCTGAGCTCTCCTCCCCATGGATCCTACTCATCAGCTCTCCAGCGTCTGGGCCGGCCTCCCAAGCAGCTCCACTTGTCCGTCTCAGTCCCCCTCGACCTCGCTGCTTCAATCTCCCTGACCATTCAGTTCCTTCATTTACCAGAACTTTCATTTTCCAACTGCACGCCAGATTTAGTTTCTTCCTCTAATGCTTACGTGTCCAACTTCAATAAACTGTGATTCACTCACCACTAACACATCTGTTACCAGGCATTCAAAAAGTGCTAAGAAGATCAACTACTCCTACTACTTCTCTGCTCATAAAAGTGAATCCCTCATTGAATATTTTCCAATAGTAATCATAATAATTCTATCATCATATCCCAAATAAATGACTCTTAGATTAATCGGATTATTGTCTCAGACCTGTCAGCTGTTATCTAGTGCACAAAATGCCCCAATTTCTTCAATTAGGTCAGCATATCACTCCCAACAGAACATATTGAAATAGTGTCGTCTCCAGAGATCTTTGATGGAAGCCCTCGCAGCAGCCGTTCACCAACACAACATTCCAATGGATTTCTTATTTTCATGACTTTTGCAGACTCCATCAAATGTTTTGGTCTTTGATTGTATTTACCTTAATTCAAGTTTAGACAAGTAGAATCAGGCCTTTCACATGTTGTTTTGACTGGAAGTGTTTTTTTGTAGAAACTTGTAGAAGAGATGTTTTGTGGTTTGGGATTCTTATAGTGTTTTCTCATGTTGTCTATTTTGCCATGATTTTCTTGTGTCGCTTGGATTGTTTATTACCATTATTATTGTATTCATTTTTGTTGAAAACATTTTTGTTGAAATGTCTGTTATTTTCAATGTTTTGTGAGGTCCCCCCTGGATGTCAACGTTACTTTAAAAACATCACACAATAACAACAAATGTAGTGCAGTTCAAAAATGTTATCCTCAAATTAGAATATGGAACATTTTAAATATATATTTGTTTTTGTCTCCCTTTTTTCTGTCCGGTCCCCTTTACTATTTTGTAGTGTGCTTTGTATGTCCTTCTTGTCCCGTGTCTGTATATATATATTTCATCACTGACTATCTTTTTCCTATATAGTAAGACGTTATTAAATGTTTTCTTTTTGCACATTTTAAAAAAGCACAGAAAGCAAAGAAGTGCGGCTCGAGCAGTCAGACGGAAAGAGACTACATGATTAATCAAGGCACAATGTCTTGGCACAGTGAAAGCAGCTATAACTCTCTGGTGCATATTCTCTGTCAACCACCTTGTCACAACAACCAACAACAACTAAACCCCTGCTGACAGACTGAGAACAACAATAAAGTCACAATCAGTGTGATGAAACTGTTTGTCTCCAGCCTCAGCTTAGTCTCACACGATGCAGAGGGAAGGCTCAGATCAGGGTTTAATGAAGAAGGGAGATATTTATAACGTAATTGTAACACACACATACACAGCATGCGGACACACACAAAGTGAGTCGAGTACAGCAGTGTGGGACAGAGACGGATAGAGAGGGAGTTTGTGTGTGGTGTGTGTGTTCGAGTGTATGTGTGTGTACGTCTGCATTGAAGTAAGTACACCAGACAAAATATGACCATAAAGCTCATTACACGTTTGGATGCATTACATCAATCCCCTCTGGAGTGTGTGTGTGTGTGTGTGTGTGTGTGTGTGTGTGTGT
>CALSBZ010046926.1:565470-577476 GCA_943591055.1 Gobionotothen gibberifrons
ACAACGTAACGTAGCGCAGACGCTCCCAGTGGGATCAGGGGGTTAGTCAGCAATGCATTTGGATACCCATCATTAGCTCAGTGTCAAAAACATTGAGGTTCTTCCTTTCAACTGTTGCCAAGTAGCAATATCGTAACATGAAATATTGAAGCTCCTTTCTAGTCTGAGTGTCCTCACAGTCCCAATAGCGCATCCCAGGACCCGCTGTGTGCTGGACAGGGTTGGGTTGTAACGGAATACATGTAACGGCGTTACGTAATCAGAATACAAAAATCAAGTGACTGTATTCAGCTCGCGTTACATTTGAAAAACGAGTAATCTGATTAGAGTTACTTTCGTAAACCTGAAGTGAATACATTTTGGATTACTTATTGGAATTATTGGTGGAAAGATTTCCTCACAACATGTAATATTCATTACTAAAGGTACAGCCGAATCATCACAGCACACAAAAACCTTTACCGCCGCAGATGGACCAAAAAAGGGATCGTTTGAAAAAAAGGGGCGGGTCCGCTCAGTGAAACAATAACAGCGAAACATGGAGGAACAAAAGTCTGCGTTTAAGTCGTGTGTGTGTAGAGGTGTGTGTGGTTAAAACACATCAGCCTGCGGTCACTCTTTAGCCTTATGATTCTGAAGGTAAACACAGCGAAGTCTTCTCAGAGGCTGAGTTAACCCTCCCGCTGCCTCCTGGTGCTGCAGAGATGTCATGAAGTGAAGGAGGTTTTCCTTCTATAAAACAGCTGTGGGCAGCAGATAGGCTACTGTGAGTGTCACGGACATTAATTCATAGATCAAGGCAGACTGGTGCACAGAGTCTCCTGTTTTGCCGATCCGGTACTTAAACAAAAAGCTCTACACCCCTGGCCGAAATGTCCTTAAAATGAAGTCCGAGTTCGACATTTTAATTCATGTCCTGCCAACACTGGCAGGACAGAAGGCGACACGCCCGTTCTAAGCCGTGTCCCTCCTCACATCCCAAGCTGCATCCCCAAAAAGTTTATTCTGTTGTTACATCGTTTCAGATGTTATGTTTCAGTTGTGCTCTTGATAAGCCATTAAAACAGTAAAAACACGTTCAGTTTCCTTTTGCTTTTTGTGTCTCCTGTTCACCAAAACATACCCATCTGTGATGGAAAAAGAAAGTAATCCAAAAGTAATCTAAAAGTAATCTGATTACGTTACTTTTTTAAGACACGTAACTGTAACTGTATTCGGATTACTTTCAGAGCCATGTATTCAGTAATCAGTAACTGATTACTTTTACAAAGTAACCCTCCCAACCCTGGTGCTGGACAGTCCCGACAGTTCCCTTTGAAAAGTGCTGTGCTCGGCTCTTTATCTGAGGGGGCGAGCCATCTGCCAATCCAGTGAATTAGGCTGTGCTCAGCATAAAGCCTTTTATCCTGTCAGAGTGAAACATTGTGAAAACATGTCCATTAAAGCTAAGCTCTCACCTTTTTGTCACTTTTGTTTCTGTGCTCAGCATTAGCTGCATTCATGGGTTATGAGAACCTGTAACTGTTCCTCCTCATTCCAATGGTAATATTTTTCATCTGGCACATGACCCCAAAACGTTTTCTCTTCCTGATCTGTCTCTGTGCTGTGAGTCCACTGCCAATGATCACAAGTGAGCCTGCAGGCCTGTAGTTTAAATCCATCCATCTGAAGCAAAGCATGAAAGCCTGGGACAGATGAGGGCTTAATCCACTGTCCCCGGAGGACAATGAGCCTGTTCTGACTGGGGCATCAGAGAATTTCTTGTTCTTAGAACAACTGAAACTCACTGTGTAATGCGGGTCTAATGTAGGAGCTGAATACACAACCATCCATACCATCAGCTGACCAGGTACTGATACACACACACACACACACATGCAACTTTAAAGGTCCCATGTCATGGCCATTTCTACTGATCATAATTCCAGTGTTGAGGTCTACTAGAATAGATTTACATTGTTCAATGTTCCAAACTCACATTGTGTAGCTCCCTCCAGTCAATGACACGAGGCTGAGGTCTTGTTTAAAATACGGGGTTTATTTCGTGGGACCTATTCCAACCCATGAGAACTGGGTTATAAGACAGAAAAATATAAAGGGTAAACAACAAATGAATATGTAATATATGCATATGTCATGACTGTTAATGCCGCCAATTACACAATAAACGGCGCACATATCCCACACAGCAAGTAGCACAAGCTAACAATAGCATGTAGCACAAGCTAGCGCATAGCATACATACATACACACACAAACCTGCGGCTCAACCGCACACAAACACAAACAACCAGCACGAAAACGTACCTCGTAGGCTGCTAGTCACCTAGAGGGGCTGATAACTTTATATGCTGGTTTCCTTAGTTTTCCTTTAACGTCCTGCGTTGCTTTGCCGTTGCAACTATCTAGTGCGTCGATTAAACAGGTGTAACACTAAAACACAGCAGATTAGTTCCGCCTCTAAATGTTACACATAAAAGGTAGCAACCAAAAAATACAACGTGGAAAACAAATGAACACAGAAAGTGAATACTGTTACCCCTAGATTCCACCGGGTCCGTCTCCGGCGCGTTACGGCCGCGACGCGGCGTCCGTAAGGATAGCGGTCACTCTAGTCAATGGGTGCTATTCCACCACACACGCCGCGTTACGTCCCAGACGCGTCCCAGAAGCGGCTCGGCGCAGGGCTCCTCTAAAATTAGGATGAATCCTATTTTTGTCGCGGCGCAGCCGTAAGGTAATGACGGGCAGGCAGGAAGTGGAACGTTCAGACCATATATAGCATATATACACACACACACAAACTCATTTTGCAGCCCCTATCCCTCCGTAGTCGTTCAAGTAGGAGGAGAAATGCCAGCGTTCTCCTCCGGTTTACAGGCACTGTGTACATTATATATATAGAATAATTATGATGATGAATGCCTTTTTTTTACCACTAAAATACAGCAACATATCTTTGATTCATGTCGTTTATAACTGGGATATTACAATTATTATTAACTTTGTCTGTACAAAGTAGCCTGCCCAGGAAATATGCCCAAATCAACAAAAACTGCGAGCAGACAGGGAAGACGCTCCGCTTCCGTAATGCTTCTGAAACGCGCCCGGTAGGGTATGACGCTGGGAGGAGACCGGACCAAAACCACGGCGGAGCCGTTACGCGACGCAGACGGACCCGGTGGAATCGAGGGGTTACACATTGGTTTCTCATCCAGCATCTCTGTATAGTCTGTGTATTCACTCTCTGTGCTACACGGCTTGTTGGAGCTCCTGCCCCCCCCCCCCCTCCCTGTGAGCCCAGTGTGCTCTGATTGGTCAGCTCGCCCACTCTGTTCTGATGAGTCCACCACCGTTACAGCGGAACATCAGTGATTATGTTTTACAATGGTGTTAGCAACCAGGAAATGACAGCACTAATGACAAACAGATGAGAATGCTGCGTGGGGTCTGGGTGCCGTGTTGGCGGGACGTTGGGGGGCTCGCTGCTCCGCCCTTTGAGGCTCGAGGAGCGGACAGTGTGAGCTGGCTTCATTTGCTGCCTGCTGCGTGGGGTCTGCGAGACAGTGAGACATCACCAATGGACGCGGGAAGGGGGGGATGCTGATGGGGCTGCAGCACCCCCATCTGCGAGGGTCCACTAGCACCCGCAACCCCCCGCACCCCCAAAGCGGCTCCACTTGCACCCCCCCCCAGCGCGTCACAGTTTCGCCGCTGAGAGAGTGTGATGTATGGGCACGTCACTGTACCCAGGAAGAAAACTATGGAAAAAGAGAAATCTCCAACGAGGCGTTCTGGGGCAGCATAGACAGGTCTTTTCTGTGTTAGAGTTTTACTCACTACAGGGTGTACTTTGAGGGTTTGTGACTCTGCAGACCGTTTTTATGCAGAAAAACCTTCACAACACACAAGGGGACGGGTAATAACCGGAAAAGCATGACATGGGACCTTTAAGAGAACAATAGTTACATAAGAGGCCAAAGCCCTTTGTTGTAATTACTTTAATTGCATTTTTACATTGTAATATATTTGTTATATGTTGTATTTATGATATGATTGATGATTTAAATATCTAAGCCATGTTGTTTTGTCAAATCCTTCAAATAAAAAAAATGTTATTACAAAAATTGAAGAACAAGCTGACGGAAGTGGCGTAATGTTGTTGACGCGAGGTGTATGCTGGGAAAGTTTTGATCGTTCGCCATTTTCCTGTTAGAAAGAGAGAGGGAGAGCCTGAAAGGTTGTAGCCTCGTAGCTACCAACATTACCAGGTACATCAACGTTAGCTCTTCACTGGGTAAGAAACAGTATTATGGGATTCTCTTTTAGAAACTGATGTTTTTGGCGCCCCAACCCTCAGTTGCGTTTACTGACCCAAATGGCCTAAATGTTTTGTTGCACGGAGAGATGTTTCTATAACTCAGTGAAGCAAAGTGCAACGGGATGGATGCTCTGCACCTGGTTCATCCACAGCTTCATCCGGGTATTTAGATACCCTTCATAGTGATAGTGAGCCTTTAATGTCAGCCGTGTAGCATTAGCTCGGACAGCTAACATTAGCTAGTTTCTGCACTGTGCGTTTTTGGCATCCAGCTGCGAAGACAGCTGTCAAATATGTTATCGTTAAGACCAGATATGTCACTGTCTGTCAATATGCACAATATATCGTCAAGTCATAAGAGAGGCGATAACAGCGACTTTAGCATACATATTTTACGATTTCCGAGTTGTGCTGCTGGTGAAATGTAGTTGCTCGTTTAATTTAATAACGAGGAAGTGAAGTGCACATTTTCTGGTTGTTGAACCAAAAATGCTACCATTTCAGCTCCAAACGTTGCTTCAAATGGCATAGCCGCTTCTTTATAAGATATTGCTTATCCACATTTCGAGATGTCTTAAATGCCAGTTCATCTTTTTGTTGTTTCCCTCTATAAGCTGTGACTCTGTGACTGACTGAGTGTGTCAGGGTCCTGTTGGCCAGAAGTATTATCTTGGTCTTGTCATTCAGTTAGTATTACATTAACATTAGGTTGCTGTGGTTCATTTGCACAATATGCCTTGACAATATCACACTGTTATGAGATGTATTTATCTTCCCTGCCATACACACATGTTCATCTGTAGGCTGTGTTTAGCAAAGTGACACATTTGTAATTGCTACTGAATGGTTTTCTTCTGGACTTGTGATCGGCCCTATGTCAGACCTAATGAGGAAGGACAACTTCTATTCATCTCATTTAGTTTGTATTTTAATAGTGTGTATGCTTATCCACCTGCAGATGCATCGTACCTAGTTGATGCATCCATTATAAAGTGCCTATTCTTTTTATAAGATGAATGTTTAAATAAATGTTATAATTGAATAACAACAAACTAAGTATCTGCAAGGCCCCTACACTGTTTCTCTGTGAAGACCATTTCTATGATAGCCTCAGCTGTACAGGAGCGCTGTTTGTGGTCCTTACGGCCCCTACACACGGCCGCGGGCGTTGCCGCTTCAACGCTTCTGCCCATTCACTTTGAATGGGGTGACGTCACGAGTCGCCGAACTGCATTCTGGGAGCGACGCGTAGTTTCTCCCGCGGTGCTCGCTGCAAAAGTAGAGCAATGTTCTACTTTTGACGCCTCGACGGAGGCGTCAGCCAATCGAATCATAAGCCAGTACAAGCTCTAGCCAATCAAACCGCTGCTTGTGTGTCAGGGGCGGGAGATTCATGTGATTGGTTATTGGTCGAGTTTCAGCCCAGCCCTCCGGCAAGCGATAACGCCCGCGGCCGTGTGTAGGGGCCGTTAACATCATTGGCTGTAGCAGGTCTCCCTAACAATGTCATCGCACTGGGAGGCATGGATCCTCTGTTTGCATCTGGTAGGGAATGCAGCTTGATATTTACTGCCTGTCTTTGTTTCTCTTCAGACAAGATGGCGAGTCCGGGGAAAGACACGTTCAGGATGAAGAGCTATAAGAACAAGGCCCTGATTCCTCAGGAGATGCGTCGAAGGAGAGAGGAGGAAGGAGTCCAGCTGCGCAAACAGAAAAGAGAGGAGCAGGTAAACACACGTCTTAAACCTCCTGACCACCAAACCTGTTCCTGGCACATTATCCCCAGCACAGTCGCAACAACAACAACAACAACAACAACAACAACAACAACAACAACAACACTTCACATCAAATCAGCATCAAGGTCGAGGGTCTGTGTGTGATGGGATTTAGAAATGACCTGAGTAACACCCTCAGGGTCCTCTCAGCTGTTCCTTTATGGTGTTTGAAACACGTTGGACAGCAGTTTAACAGATTCAAATGCTTCTTGTTGTTATTTATACTAAACCTCTTTGATTTAAGGGTGCGTTCACACCAGCCTTGTATAGTCCGGTTGAATGGAACACTGGTGCGTTTAGCCGCTTGGTGCGGTTCGTTTGGGTCGGTGTGAACGCAGTCCTCTGAAGTGAACTAAACAACCGGACTCTGGTCCGCTAAAATAGGTGGTCTCAGAACACTTGCTTGCGAACTCTGGAGCGGTTCATCGCTGGTGTGAACGCAGTCCGCACCACAACATAGGAAGCGTAGTATTTACGTGTCACAAGAACGCGGATATCTTCAAAATCTTTAGTTAAAGAGTGAAGCAGAATGAAGTGTTGAACAGTGTCGTGTAAAGTAAACATTCTCCGTCAGCTACATAAAAGTCAGAGCACCTGTCGTCGGTGAAACGCCCCTCCTGACTGCAGAACGTCTCTCATGTGTTATAATGTTTTTTAACGGACGTTGTCTGATTATATAATCATATGCGCGGGCCGCTAGTGTCTGTTGATCTCCAGATTAACAGCAGCATGAGAATAACCTGCTGAAAGTGCCGATGCTCCATGGCGGAGGCTCCGGGAGAAATTGCCGGGATTTGCTTTTTCACCCCCTTAATGTCTGACCAATGGTTGAACAGCATTTCCGAGCACATGACTTGTGTTTAAAGTTTATAGTCCGTTTGAGTTGTGCCCGTGGGAACGCAAACCGAACCTTCTGAGAAATGAAAGAATGTAACAAACTGTGGTCTGGTGCGCACCAGAGAGCGGACTGTTAGGTGTGAATGCACCCTGAGTCTTCTGCCAAAAGTTTAAAATACAATACAATTGTCAATAGAAAGCATTACAAAAAAAACAGCACAATAACAAAACAATCCTAAAATAACCTAATAAAAGAACAATACATACAGTATTACAGAGACGACCATCCTGTGTTTGTTTGTGCTTCTTTACACACCAGAACAACAACCCCTGGGCTCTATTTCCTTTTCTTCTCACTCTCTATTTAGTCTTTTCTGATTATTATTATTTATGTATTTATGCTATTTTAGGGTCATTTCAATAGATTATCTTTCAACCAAACTGTACTATCAATACCTTGTGTCTTCAAATAATGAATGATACTAGTAAAGAGCAATAAGATAAACAAGTGAAACTATTCAAAAGGCCAATGTGTTTTCAAATGTGTCTGAAAGAGGAGAAACTACAGGGTCTCCTGTGATACATCTCCTGTGCAACTTTCTTCTGTGCGTGGGTGTTGGATCGTTCATCAAGCCAACATGCTATACACATGAGGAGCTGGTTAACCATGTGACGGTGACTGTGTGCCCACAGCTGTACAAGAGGAGGAATGTGTGTGTTCCTGCAAGTGATGAATCCATGCTGGAGTGTCCGATCCAGGATCCAGACATCAGCTCCACCGTGCCTGCTGCCGGGGCAAGTGCTGCTTCTCTCTTCTCTTTCCACCTTCTACTCAAAGCTACAGCTATCTGAACACGAGCATCATTTTGAATATCCCTCTCATGTGAACAGGAGGGGGTCATCACTCCAGATATGATTCAAATGATCTTCTCTGAGGACCCAGACCAGCAGCTCATTGCTACACAGAGATTTAGGAAATTACTCTCCAAAGGTTGGTGTTGCATCTCAGAATGTCTTTATTCCTATCCTTCATGTATTTCATCTGCCGCCGCTTCATATATGATCTGTTGGAGCACACTGTAAATCATTCATATAATACATGAAGGCTCTCTCCAAAAGGCCACCACAATGAGCACTACGTTAGAAACTGTAGTAATGAAACATGGATGTGACCCATGAGGCCAATTGGATCCCTGTCCTATAATAAAAGAATGATGACTGGTAGGGTTCAATCACTTTGCTGTTATACAGAGTCCTTTGTGCTATACCCTTAATATCCACCCCCGTAAACACGTATCCAATAAGAGACTGTGTGTGTTGTTCTGTGCAGAGCCCAACCCCCCCATAGATGAGGTCATTTCCACTGCTGGGGTTGTCAATCTTTTTGTGCAGTTCCTGAAGAGGAGTGAGAACTGCACTCTGCAGGTGAGAGCCACACAACACACCTGTACATGAACGTTCTTCCTATTCCTCCCTAAATGTGTCCAGCCTGGTGTTTATGGGGAACCATCTGTGTAGATATGTAGCTTGGCCATGTGACTAGGCACTGTGGAAGAGGCTGGTTTAGCTGTATTGGGTTTCTTTCAGTTACGAAGGATAAGATCACTGACTGAAACACTTTGAAGTAGTTCTCTCTTCCTCCCTCCTCCCTTTGCCCATCAGTGGATCAGCTGCTGCTGCAGGAGCAGAGCTCGATGTGGGATTTCAGCCCGTCGAATATTATTATTACGGATCAGTAAATGTAATCTCACATCTTTTAACATCTGATCACTCTACTGGAAGATAACGTCCTAAGTTCTAAACTTCTCTGATGTAGCGCTGCTCGTTCAGGGTCTAGAAGCAGCGTGCAAGCAGGTTCAGCCGTCAGATCAAAATTACCATGGCAACAAGAAGTCGTGTGTCTGTGGCAAGCACACAACAAGTCGTGTATAGCAGGCTTCAGTGTTTCCCCTAGGATGGAGTCATAGAGGCGGTGCTAAGGCCCAGCTAAATGTGAGCGCGGAGCGCGTGGAACATTTTAGTGTGTGCGCGTGCGAAGTGCGCCAACATGTTTCTATGGGTCTGCCCGCACAAGAACGGCTCTCGGATGAAAGGGAGCTGTATACTTTAATAATCCAAACATCTTTAGAATATGATCCAATAACAAATCATTTAAACTGGTTTATTCTTATCTCATGTTACCTAGTAGCATTCTTTCTTTTTCTTTATGCATATTTTACTAATCACTCTCCTTTTAAACTGTTTATTTTACTGTCCTATAGCACGCATTGGAATGATTTCTTACTTTTTGTTTCACAACAACATTTTTACAAAAAAAAAGAATAGGGCTTATAGCAAGAAGCTTTTGAAAGGTGCTTGGTGTTTGGGGCTCATTCAGAGTTACTGTGAAGAAGGGCTGAATGACAGCATCTCTTTTTATTCCCTGGCACAAAAAAGGAAAAAGTAACAATTTAAGAAATGAACAGCAAATGGTATCCCGACCAAAAATAACTTACACCAGTTAAAGTGATTCTTTGTAAGGTCTCAGTGCCACGTCAGTGTATAGAATATCATGTTCCTTAATGCTTGACTCCAGAAGTGCATTCAGATTGTGGATTGACTGACATACTGTCTTCTCCTCTCTGTGTGTGTGTCACAGTTCGAGGCGGCCTGGGCACTCACCAACATCGCCTCGGGGACCTTCCTGCACACTAAGGTGGTGATTGAAACGGGAGCGGTCCCCATCTTCATCGAGCTGCTGAACTCTGAGTACGAGGATGTCCAGGAACAGGTGAGAGCCCCCGAGGCAGCACCAAACCCTGCCTGAGCCCCAGACCGTGTTCCCGTCAGGAGTTCTGAACGTGTCCCCTGACCCAGCACGTGTCCCCTGACCCAGCACGTGTCCCCTGACCCAGCACGTGTCCCCTGACCCAGCACGTGTCCCCTGACCCAGCACGTGTCCCCTGACCCAGCACGTGTCCCCTGGAGAACTGAAGCATGCTTTGTGTTTCAGGCGGTGTGGGCCTTGGGGAACATCGCTGGAGATAACGCTGAGTGCAGAGACTACGTGCTGGACTGTGGCATCCTGCCTTTTCTGCAACAGTAAGTGTTCCTCCTCCGTCTGGATGTGTTGAAACATCACTTCAACTGAAAACTGTTGTTGCCTTCAGGTTACTCGCTAAGTCCAACCGTCTCACAACGACTCGCAACGCAGTGTGGGCTCTGTCCAACCTCTGCCGGGGGAAGAACCCCCCACCAGATTTTGCCAAAGTGAGTCGATGTTATAACTTATCTGGAACTTGCTAGCGACATTCCTTCTTTCTGCGTGCAGTATTACTCATTGAGTTGATCTGTCCTGACTCTGCTGTGCTGTCTCTCCGCGTGGAGGTGTCTCCCTGTCTCAAGGTGCTGTCCCGGCTGCTGTTCAGCAGTGATCCAGATGTCCTGGCTGATGCCTGCTGGGCTCTGTCCTACCTGTCTGACGGACCCAATGAAAAGATCCAGACGGTCATCGACTCGGGGGTGTGCCGCAGATTGGTGGAGCTGCTCATGTAAGCCGGGTTGGGAGGGTTGCTTTTAGAAGTGTATTCTGTTCAAATGACTAGTTACCTGGACATGTAACCAGTCACCTCATCTGAGTATCAGGTTTTTAATTGAGTGCATTTGTTAGACAGCAGAACAATGTGACCTTAGAAAATGAGAAACCAAGATATTTAGTTAAGATGTTTCCTCTGCTCAGAGATGCCTTTGATAGGAGAATCCCTGTTGGAAGTCATTTCAAAGTCATCTGCTTTTTGTATGGAACTGGAAGGGAATACAGTTAGCAGCTTTCCTGTTGCATGTAATCCATCACTCCCGAATCCTGCATGTAATGGATGTAATAAAGCACTTAGAGCTCCACCTAGTGGCCAAAGGGAGCCGTTATGCCAATGTGCATGTGGCTGAAGGACAGGGGTGCCCACACCTTTTCGGCTTGTGAGCTACTCTTAAAATGACCAGGTCAAAATTATACACCTGTATCAAAAAATGCCAAATATATGTGAACTGAATATACTTTACGATATATGTTGGTGTACCTTCACTGCATGAACCCTTATGTCACAACATAATGATATACAAGAGGGGTTGCTATACCAACAGCGACGTGCTTAAAGGTTCTTTGTGCTTTGTGCAGGCACGGGGACTATAAGGTGGTCTCTCCTGCTCTGCGTGCGGTCGGCAACATTGTGACAGGAGACGACATCCAGACTCAGGTAGAGGCTCAATTCCTCCAGTCATGTCTATGCAGGTGATACATGTAGCCCTCACAGCTCTCTGTTTGGACCCCAGGTTATCTTGAACTGCTCCGCTCTGCCGTGTCTCCTCCACCTGCTCAGCAGCCCCAAGGAGTCCATTAAGAAGGAGGCGTGCTGGACCGTGTCCAACATCACTGCAGGGAACCGGGCTCAGATCCAGGTACAGCTGCTCCACCTGCTGTCCTCTGAAGCAGGCTGTTGTTCTGTGTCGCTGACAGCTTTCCTTCTCTCCGTCAGAATGTGATCGATGCCAACATCTTCCCCGTGCTGATCGAGATCCTCCAGAAGGCCGAGTTCCGCACGAGGAAGGAGGCAGCGTGGGCCGTCACTAACGCCACCTCCGGGGGCACGCCGGCTCAGATCACGTCCGTGCAGCACCACTCCTCTCCAGCTGACACATTCATTCAAGAGAAAGCTTTGGACCAGCAGCTAACCCTGCCGGTTGAATGTCGATCATTTAAACACTTACTTTAATGAAAATGTCTCATTGTGTGAATAGGTACCTGGTGTCCTTGAACACCATCAAACCCATGTGTGACCTGCTCACCGTGATGGACTCGAAGATCGTGCAGGTGTCTCTGAACGGTCTGGAGAACATCCTGCGGCTGGGGGAGCAGGAGGCCAAGCAGAGCGGCAGCGGCATCAACCCGTACTGCGCTCTCATCGAGGAGGCTTACGGTACAGCGCTGCAACACACACAATACACCTCTCACACACACAATACACCTCTCACACACACAATACACCTCTCACACACAATACACCTCTCACACACACAATACACCTCTCACACACA
>CALSBZ010046926.1:597476-611399 GCA_943591055.1 Gobionotothen gibberifrons
CGGCGCCCCTTTCCACAGCTGATGTTAAATTGACCAGACTACTTCCTACGGAATGATATGACTGCACATACTGTAGTCCCTTCATCAGAGCGTCCTCCTTAGCAACGGTCTGCTATCCTTAGCAACGGTCTGCTAGCAAAAAATAGCAGACCTATTGAATGTCCCGATTGACAATCAGAATTGGGTATTCAACTAACTGTAATAAGAAATGGTGTGACCTGTTTTACATAAATGCTTTTGCAAATAAATTATATTAACAAACATATACAAATTATTATATTATATAAAGTATTTAAATATGTAAACTTTATGATACAACTTGTAAATAATACAATTCAATAAAACTATTTCTGAAAACCCATTAGGACAGTTTATATGCTGTTGCTTCTTTCGCGGCAGTGTCGTGTGATTGACCCTCTGTGCAGACTTGGGCAAGTAACCCCTTCTCTGCAGTTTGTCACCACAGACACAGAGACAACATCTGTGGTTTTATTGGAGTACTCATATAGTTTCTTCCTAAAAGCAGTATTCGTGTTCTGTTCCTTCTTAAAAAGAATGATGTAGCACTTTGGGAAGAAATGACAGCAGAGGATGCCATAGTTGGAGATGAGGATGACCACCATCTCCACAGCCGGCAGGTAGACTCCTGAAGTGGTGATGTAGACGGGGACGAAGAGCAGCCAGGAGATGAGGTAGAGCAGCATGCTGAAGGTGATGAACTTGGCCTCGTTGTACAGGTGTGGCAGTTTGCGACCTTTGAAGGCGCAGATGAAACACACGAACGCCAGGACAGCTATGTAGCCCAACATCACCCCGAAGGCCAAATACGAGCCCTCGTGACAGGCCTCCAGCAGAGTGGTTGGATTATTGACGATGTGGTTGTATGGGCTTTTGAGCACCAGCCAGCAGATGCAGGTAGCTGCTTGTAAGCTCACACAGATGGCGACGATGATGTACGGCTTGTACAGCCCCCGCAGAACCTCGTGCAGCTCGGGGTTGAACTGGAAGGCGAGCAGGATGTGCAGCGTCTTCACCAGGATGCAGGACACACACAGAGTGAAGCTGACGCCAAACAGCACCTGTCGAGCCTTACATTGGAGACTGTTGGGCCGGCCGACAAACAGCATGGCACTGATGTCACTGATGACGAGAGAGAACAGGATGGCCTGGCTCAGTGGCCCTCCGGAAGCCTTCACTACAGGAGTGTCCTGCTGTTGTAGAAACAGAGCGGACACCAGCAGATTCAGGACGACGCCCAGGGCAGAGAAGGTCAGGAGAACCATGGCGAAGGGGTCCTGCCAGGAGAAGAAGAGCCGGTCCTTAGGGAGGCAGCTGGAGGTGCCCTCAGGAGACCATTCTGTGTCTGGGTCACAGCTCAGACACTGGGCCATGTCTGCAGGAACACACAGGAAGAGCAAGGGAGCTGAATGCAACTCAACTATTGTTTTAGTCTTTAAGATCTTATCAAAAGACTTCATCTGTTTCTGTCTTTTAAATGGCGATGTCTAAAAAGGGTTGTAAGGACACGTTTTTTGGAGCCATCTTTCTGTTGTTGTTTTTTTATACTGGCTATCAGGTGGAAGAAGTACTAAGATCTTGTACTTCTGTACCAGAGTGTAGGAATACTCTATTACAAGTAAAAGTCCTGCAATCTAAATGTTACTAAAGTACAAAATATACTTAAAGGGGACCTATCATGCCAAATGCACTCTTGTAGATCAGATCAACGGATCTGATACAAACTGATCCAGATTTGAAATTGTTCTGACGTCAGAAACAGGGAGCTCCGCCTATATGGCCAACTCTCCACCAATCAGGGGAATGTGGGGTTGCGTGGCATGGTAACAGCATGGTAACATGACGCTCGTGCCACGCCCCCCTCCTTTGCAGGGGGGCGTGGTCAGCTGCAGCTCATTTGCCACAGAATAAGCCCTTGTGAAGACAGGGCTGGAATAGAGCAAATGAAAGTGTTCTCAAAGCTGGTAAAGGTGCAGCTAGTTTGAAGGACTTTGTATACTGCAGGGTAGCTTGTGGATTTACTCCAGGTGGAACTAAAGTCGGATTTAACACTTGATTATATTTCACATCATTCATCCACATCTGCAGAGTAACTAAAGGGATTAAATACATGTAGTGGAGTAGAAGTACACCATTAACTTCTGAATTGTAGTGGAGTAGAAGTACACAGTAGCATAACATTGAAATACTCAAGTAAAGTACAAGTATCTCAAAATTGTACTTACAGTAAGTACAGTACTTGAGTACATCTACTTAGTTATTTGACACCACTGGTAATTAATACATATATTCCCCAAGTTGTCATGTCAGTCTATCAAAAGTAAGATCTTAGTGAAAATGTGGCAGTCGGAAATGGCTTATGCCACAATGAGCGCAACAAGTAGTGAAGATAGTCAGACAGGCTATGGCGGCTATAACATGGCGCTATGTTAAAACTAAAGACTCATGGGTAAATGTGCATCATGGGATGTTATTTGTGCGACAGTCAGAGAGTGGATTCATGTTTTTATAGCGGCAACATGAGCACAGCTCCAACGCAGTCTGCCATTGTTGCTGATGTAATAGCACTCAGAGGAATGCACTAAGCTCCTGAGTTTAGTTCCTGCTCCTGAGTTTCGTGGTTGAAGTGGGATTATACCTGAATACCTGAATAATTATATGTTTGCCAAAACACGTTTATTCCAGGTGAAATAGGGCCTATTACTCTTTGTGCATGTTAACAAATGTGTGCGTGTGAAGGGGAATGTCTTGCCTGTGTCATTGGAGTAGTAGTTTGCAGAACAGATGGCACACTCGTAGCAGCAGGTGTGTGGACCCTTGGCGGTTTTCTTTGACTCCCCAGGGACGCAGCTTTTGGAGCATTTGGAGATGATGTGCTGAGGAAAGCAGGGAGACACAATTATCCTAACATTATTTTTGACTTTACATATTATGTCTTGAAATGAGTTATATTGTATTGTTTTACTGAAGGTTGCATTACCATATGGTTGTACTAAAAACCAGTTTTCTGTATCGCTTGAATCAGCATAGATGGTCTGACTGTGTGTAGTAAACACACACTGCAGCATGTCGGGGTCATGTGCAAAATAACTGCCATATGAAGGGCCTACCTTCAGAGCATTGAGCTGTTGGGTGGTGCTGTGGTTGCTGTGGGTGAAGCTGTTGTTGTGCGGGTGATACTCAGCCACAACATTCTGGACCTGGATGTTCTCTCCGTCTGACCTCCACATGGTCACGTCGTAGCCCAGGTTGATGTCTCCGCTGCTGTCAAACTTAAAGCTCTTGTCTCTCAGTTTAAACTCCTCCATCCACATAGCTTTCAGCAACTACAGGATAAGAGACATTTCAATATCCAATAGTATCTTTGATTACTCGATTAAACCACACAATTTGAAGGAACATGTTGTCTTGTATTAACTTGTAATACAAGTTACTATTCATTAGTCATTTTGTATCAAGGCCACATTCCAAGTTCTTAACCTTAAATGCTGTATAGTGTTCTATCACAAATAAATGATTTTTCCACAGCACACAGCTGGGATCGGAGCCTTTGTTGATGGCTGGGGAGGACTAATAAGATGGCCAATTCTCAATGTCACTGGAAATATACCTAATATGTTGATTTAGCGGCTTATTTTAACAATGTGATCTCATGATTCCATCTGATATTATTGCAGAACTGCTGTTAGCTAGCTAGCTAATGTAGCTAAGCTAGTCATTTCAAATCTACTGACAAACACTCTTTGCTACAGTGACAGATGGCCCACTTTATAATTCTGATAGTCACCAAGTGCTCCGGTCCCAGCTGTGTGCGTCACTTTTTATTGTCCCCGTTTCCGTTGTGTTTTGAGCTTCTTGCAGCGTTTTTGTATTCGCAGCGTTTCGTTTATGCAGCGCTATTAGTAAACGCACCACATTTTTCGTCAAATTGGTTAAGATGTTTCTTCACCTGCATGTGTTTTGGCAGATGTGTGTATTTGCATGAGTATCAGTATTAAAATAAATACTTAAAAGTATAGAAAAGAAAAGTACATTTATTGTTGCATTTATGTGTTCATCACTTCAGTGTTGCATCTGGTAAATGTAGGTCATTTGAATTACCTGATGCACTACTGGGCAGCTTCATTTATAATATTATAATGTAATGAAGTGTGTATAACCTACAAACCTTAAATCTGCAAAGTAACTAGCAACTATATATTTTAAAGAAAATGTACATTTGCCAACAAAAAGTAATGAAGTAAAAGTATAAGTTATCACAATGTACTTTAATTGTTTACTAAAGTACAATATTTGAGTAAATGTGCTAAGTTACTTTACACCACTGAGCCTGTTTGCACCTGTCGGCCACCGTACTTCTTCCCTCTCTGGAACGGCCTCATGTGGACCTTACAGATTGTATGATTTTTAGGCCCATCTCCCAGCTACCTCTCCACGAACCTTGGAGTGACCTTCGATAACACTTTTAAATTTGATAAGCAGGTCAGCAGCGTAGTTAAAACCTGCTTTTTTTAAATACGACTATTGGCTAAGACCAAGTCGTTTTTATCTTTTAAAGACCTGGAAAGGGTTATCAACGCCTTCGTAACCACAAGGTTGGATTACTGTAACGGTCTGTATGTGGGTATGGACCAGGCCTCAATTAGACGCCTGCAGCTAGTGCAGAATGCAGCTGCAAGTCTTCTTACGTGCCACAAAAAGCGTGACCACATCACCCCAATTCTGGCCTCACTGCACTGGCTTCCAATTCGGTTCAGAATTGATTTTAAACTCCTCTTATTTGTTCTCAAAGCCCTAAATGGGCTGGCTCCGGCGTATATAGCTGAACTCCTCCAGCGCTACACCCCAGCCAGAGCCTTAAGGTCTGCTGACCAGCTGCTGCGAAAGCTCGGTGCCCTCGGGTTTTGAGCCTGGTCTTGGGCACTACCAGCAGCAGCTGACTCTGGAACACGCTGCCCCTCGATGTGAGGTCGGCCCTGACCTTAGGGTTTTTTAAATCATCTCTAAAAACTCACTTCTTCTCTCTGGCCTTCTAGTCAGAGCGGAGCACGACTCCTGACAGTGTGTTATTTTGTATTTGTGCTGTTGTATTTGTTGTAAAGTGTTTTTATTGTAAAGCATTTTTATTGTATGTACAGCACTTTGGCTCGACCAAAAATCGTTTTAAAATGTGCTTTATAAATAAAACCTGATTTGATTTGATTTGATTTGATGATTACCTCCCAGGGCTGCACTGTGCCGGGGGTTCTGCAGTCTCTGCTCCTGCAGACTGAGACCAGGGCTTGAGCGATGGCGCTCACAGCCATCTCCACACTGAAGATAGTGCCGGCATGAGTGTGTTCTCTGAGGGTTTCCACAGCCTTAGACACCAGCTCAGTGTCTCCATAACCTTCACTAGCATTCAGCTGCGTGTAGAACTCCTGCAGGAAGACGTTATCCCCTGTGGCGTCATGTCCAGCTGCCTCCAGTCTGCTCAGGTACTCATTGAACGACGATAGGTCTCCACTTTTGAAGGTGAAGCCCAGAACATGTCCCATGTCCTCCAGATGTATGTTTTCCTTCACGGAGCTGGAGGAGGACCAGCTGTCACTGGCCACCCAGACTCTTCTCATGGACTTCCTGTCCCGTCCTCCTCTCAGCATCTGGTTCTTAAGCTCCTGGTAGAGGTACACCATGAGAGTGGGCTTGGCAAATGACACGATCACCTGAGCCTCAGGATTCTCAAAGATGGTCCTGGCAGTCTGAGTGATAGCAGACCGGACGTCCTGACTGCCCACTGCCTGAGGTATGATGGATTTGAAGGCCACACAGATCCCATTTTTGGAAGCCTGGGACACAAAGTTCTCAAGAGCTGATTGGCCGTAATTCCCATCAGTGATTACTACCCCCACCCAGGTCCAGCCGTAGGTGCTGAGCAGACTGACCATGGCAGCGGTCTGGTGCCTGTCATTAGGAATGGTCCTCATGAAGGCAGGGAATCGCCTCTTATCACTCAGAGTGACAGCAGTGGATGAATAACTGATCTGGAGAAGAGAAATACAGTAATGTTCATTTCAAAGATGTGTCATTTAATTTGAAAGGCCACTTCAAAATGTATGTGGATGCCTACAATGCAGGCTTGAGGAGTAATTCATTACATGTAACTGGATTACGTAATCAGGATACAAAAAAAGCTAAATGTATTCCCTTACGGCCCGTCCACACAGCGGCGTGCGTTGTCGCTTGCCGGCGGGCGTGTCTGAAGCTAGAACAACAACCAATCACATGAATCTCCCGCCCCGGACACACAAGCAGCGGTTTGATTGGCTAGAGCTTGTACTGGCATATGATTCGATTGGCTGACGCCTCCGTCGAAGCTTCAAAAGTTTAACATTGCTCAACTTTTGCAGCGAGCACCGCCAGAAAAGCTATGCTTTGCTCCCACAATGCAGTTCGGCGAGGCGTGACGTCACCCCATTCAAAGTGAATGGGCAGAAGCGTTGAAGCGGCAACGCACGCCGCCGTGTGTAGGGGCCGTTACAGTTACATAAAAAAAGACGTAATCAGATTAGTGTTATAATTTTCCAAAAACAAGGGATTACTAGCAGGATAACAATGTGAGTGAAAACCTAGAAATATCATATAGTTTGTTGTAAAAGGATCAGATGTTATCTCTTCTCTGTAAACTGTACTGTTCTGTAGGCTGATAATAATCTGGTCACTTCAAAAAATGTTTAAGGTAACTACTAACTGTAACAAAATACATTTTTAAAGTTATCCCCCCAACCCTGGATACTGCTCACCTGAGGGATCATCTGGAGGGTCAGTTGCCTGGCGATGGCGATGGATCCTTCAGAGTGAGAGGCCCCCACAACAGCCAGGACGGGGGGGCCACAGCTGGTGGTCCCGGGGCAGTGGCTCCGCTCGATGAAGTGTGCCGTGGCTCTCAGAGCGGTGCTGACATCAGCGCAGGAGTCCAGGATGTGGTAACCCAGGGTGACGTTCACATCAGCCAGCAGCGGGGATCTGTTCACCTTCTCCACAGCGTTGATCATAGACAGCATCCTCACCAGACCTCTTGCTTCCAACCTGTGGGACAGAATAGTCAAATAACAAATAAACATGGTATAGTCTGGAGAGCTGAAATGAGACATGCAAGGAGGGACAGGAAGGAAGTTATTACAATTTCAAGAATATGACTTTATGATGGATTAAAGAGGACATTCTGCTCATTTTCAGGTTCATTATGTGTATGTTGTACCACTACTGTGACATGTCACCATGCTTTAATGTTCAAAAAGCTCTGTTCATGTTCAACCAGAGCCCAGTCTGCTCTGATTGGTTAGCTGGCCGGCTCTGTTGTGATTGGTCAACCGCTTAGAGATGTCCAGCCTCTTAACTTATCACATACAATTTGTGAGTGGCTCAGCATAACTATTTTACCACTTACAAACGTATTTTTATGTTCATGTAAAATAAGTGTTACATTAATTCAACGTTCAGTTTTTGTGGCCCTAAAGTGTGAAGGTTATTGACGGAATTTAAAATGAATATTTAAACACACATACATTTATAATTTGGATCTCTATTATGATTCCTTTCCTAAGTGTTCTTTAAAATGATTTGTCTCTGTTACCATTTTAATCCTTACAATTTCATACCTTCATGTTTCAGTATGATTGTTTTTACGTCAGACGGGCCAATTATATTACGTGATGTATGATTGTAAGCCACAGGAAGAAACTCTCCCCTTATGATTCTTGGAGCAAAAAAAATCCACTTTTCATGTCTTTTATACATAACCATGTGTCCCCTCTGTGTAAAGAGATTCTGAGAGTTTCAAGAAAAAAGATTCTCTCTCTTCTTGTCCTGATCCATTTCTATAAAAACCTGTCTGAAAATGAGCTGATCAGACTTTGGCCACTTTATGATGTCATAACGTTTTGTTTGGCTTGTATAACCATTAGCCAATCAGCAACCAAGATAACCAACCCCCCCCCCCCTGTATATATCTGCGACCTGTAATATATTGATGAAAAACAGTTAGGGACCTTTAAGTTGAAAATGATGAAGATCTCACCTGATGCATGGATGGAGGTGCGGTGCAAAGGTTCTGTTTTCTTTTTCTACATCTTCGTGAACGGCAAAGATTCCTCCGAGGATGACAGTACCTTTGGCTGTAGCTCCCAGCATGCTGCTCTCCTTCTCAGCGGCATGTCCCATTCCCAGGATAATAAGCAATATTGTGATGTGCCAACAGATTAGAAGCCAGGCCATGACGTTCTGTTTCTAAAACGGTTTCCCCTCTCCTCTCTCTAACTGGTTGTTCACCTGCAGCAGAGCGATACTCTCCTTTTAAAGCATTGTCGTCAGGCTGAAGGAACACTCCTCTTGCTTCCTCCTTACACTTTACGTTTCTCCTATTCTCCCCTGCAGCCCTGCCCACCTTGTGAGTGACAGCAGGATGAGTCACTGTCTTCCAGAAGCAGGTGTATAGTTTTTGTTATGGGTGAGGAAGAATTGTTGCTGATGGAAAACACCTTACCGTCTGTGCTGTGTCACTACAGCATTGATTTAGAACATGTAATTGATTTTAAATGTAATCTCAAGTGTCAGTTAATAGTTGTATTATTTCTCAGAGCCTAAGGAGGAAACCATATCCAAATCTGTAAATTAACTTAAGGTATTAAATAAATGTAGTGAAGTAAAAGTACAGGATTTACCTCAGAATTTAAAGTTTAAAGGTCCCATGTCATGGCCATTTCTACTGATCATAATTCCATTGTTGAGGTCTACTAAAATAGATTTACATTGTTCAATGTTCCAAACTCACATTGGTTTCTCATACAGCATCTCTGTATAGTCTGTGTATTCACTCTCTGTGCTACACGGCTTGTTGGAGCTCCTGCCCCCCCCCTCCCTATGAGCCCAGTGTGCTCTGATTGGTCAGCTCGCCCACTCTGTTCTGATGAGTGCACCACCGTTACAGCGGAACATCAGTGTTTATCTGTTGCAATGGCGTTTGTTAGCAACCAGGAAATGACAGACAGATGAGAATGCTGCGTGGGGTCTGGGTGCCGTGTTGGCGGGACGTTGGGGGGCTCGCTGCTCCGCCCTTTGAGGCTCGAGGAGCGGACAGTGTGAGCTGGATTACTGGTGTGGTTCATGGTTGCTGCGTGGGGTCTGCGTGCCATGCCGGCGGACACTGAGCACCGCGGAGCTCAGGCTGAGTGAGTGTGTGTGTGTGCGGAGCTCCGCAAATTGGTCCATTTGGACTTAGTGACGTCAATAGGCCCCGGAAGAAAAAAATGGAAAAAGAGAAATCTCCAACGAGGCGTTCTGGGGCAGCATAGACAGGTATGTTCTGTGTTAGAGTTTTACTCACTACAGGGTGTACTTTGAGGGTTTGTGACTCTGCAGACCATTTACATGCATAAAAAGCTACATAACACACAAGAGGACGGGTAATAACCAGAAAAGCATGACATGGGACCTTTAAAGTGGCAGAAAAAGGAGGTACTCAAGTAAAGTACAAGTCCCTCAAAATTGTGCTTAAGTACAGTACTTGAGTAAATGTATTTATTTACTTTACACTATTCGATGCAGAAAAAAAATGTATATCTTATCAGTGCTTGATCATGAGAGAGAAATGTGTGTAATGGATGAACATCAGATAGAAGTTTAGTTTAACTCTTAACTCTTTGAACAGCAGTTTCCAGGACTAACTTAAAGATTATTATTTTTGACCCTATTCTTTTTTAGGATATGTCGTTCACACAGTAGTGATCATGAGAATCACAAACCAAGTTCATATCATTGATGAAAGATGGGAGAAGTTATAGAACACGAAACATTTATAAGGACCAGGTGGTAAGATCTGACAATTAATGTATGAGTATTAATGTTATATCCATTATCTGTAAGCTAAACCTAATAAGTTATTATCAATTTGAGTTTATTTATTATTTTTCTTCTGATCTGTGCATTTTTATATAGTGATTCTCTGTATCTAAGTGTATGCCTTGTGTAATCAAACCATTTCTTAAAATGCGAACAAATATTAAAATGACTAATAGTTTTGAAGCTGGAGATTGCTCACAAAATTAGAGGAGGGATGAGCCTGATTGTTATTTCATGTTTTCTCACCGGATTCTCTGAGTATTTGATTTGATTCTTTTAACATGCACACTGATGTGATGCACTGCAATAAAAGACTCTCCTCCCCATTTCCCCTGTACACTGTGATCCCCTGACCACATCCGTTGTTTTTTTGTTATCTATACAGTCTTATAAAGCCTCTAAAACATGCCCTTAATATTACATTTCTGATGTGTTATCATGTGTGTGAGCTCAGCTGTCATCAGCTGACCTCCGGTCCGCTAGGTGGCAGCACGTCAAATATCACTGTCTGCGGCGGGAACACTTGAAAGAGAACAGGCCGGAAATAAAAGCATATCAATGACGGAAGAAGAAAAATGGAGGCGGCAGTGTTCATTCTGTCACTGGTGGACTGCTGTGCACTGATTTTCCTCTCGGTGTACTTTGTATCCTTTTCGGCTGTGTGTTTTCCGGCGGGTGTTCGCAGTGTGCGGCCTGTCGGTCCCAGCAGCCCGCGGCCCGCAGCTCCTGGGAATTATGTTCTGTACTTTAGAGCTAACGAGCTAACTGTTAGCTAGCCGCCTTCTCACAGAGTCAGTGACAGGCTAGCCTGAACTAAGTTCACCTGGACCTGTGTCAACAGCAGAGTACCCGGATGACAAGGTGTGGTAACGAAAACCTAGTCACAAAATACAAGTTAAAAACATTATTTGTATCTCATCATAACCATGGTGGCAGGTAAACAAAACAAATCGTTAGCTTGCTTTCGTTGAGTACCCCTGTCGCTATTATTGATACCACTGATGAAGATATTTTTTACAATATTCCTACAAATAATAATTAGGTTAGATCACCTACCTATATACTACTAGTTTAGATTAACATTCTATAGTAACAATGTGCATTATGTAATGGCAACTCGTCTGTGTTCTGGGCATTTAATGTTGCTGTCAAATGCATAATGATCTATGTTTTGAAGTTGCTAAACATATATATTTAAAATCTATGTCAGAACTATCATACACTGCACATTAGGTTAAGCGTTACCTCTCAATAGCAAACATGTCTGATAAACGCATCAGAATCAGAAATCCTTTACATTAAAGGTGACAGTGCAGATAAAATGACACACATAAAATAATAGGTCAGCATATTAAATAAAGAGATATCAACATGAACAATTAAGACAACTAATTAGTCATCAATGGTTAAAAAGAAGTGCATAAAGGTGTTAAGATGCATATAATACATGTATTGCGCATACTCGCATAGTGGTGATTATTGCACTATTGCTGAGTGAAGAAGCAACCAGAATAACAATATTAGAATGCAAACAAATGTATATTGCACAGGATTGTATTGGGTTGTGGTCTGCCAGGGGCCGTGTTGGTTTTAAAGTCTAACAGCTGCAGGAAGGAAGGACCTGCATTATCTGCCTGTAATAGGCCTGTACTACGAAGCCAGATTTTCGCTTAGCGAGCTAACTTCAGGGAAAACTCGGGGTTTCCGGTCCTACGACGCTGGTTCTCTTTTTAGCGGGCTAGATCTCCATGGTAACTGATGCTGAGCGGCTAACCTGGTCCGGAGCAGGTTAGGTTGCAGGCTAAAGGCACGGACACACCAGGCCGATAATCGTGTCGGTGGGCGTCAGGCAGACGATGAGCGTCGACACGCCCTACTCAGATTGGTGTGTCCCGCACCCTCGGGTCTTTTCAGCCGGGCCGACTCCTTTTCGGCCGAAACATGTTGAATCGGCGGGCAGTCGGTCAAAGGCAGTCGGTCAAATAAATCACTCTGATTGGCTGTTCAGCTAGCGAATCAGTGCATGAGAAGCGAAACAGAAGTGAGGGACCCAAACAAACTATTAAGAAGGCCAATCTGAGATTTCATTTAGCTCCGGCTCTCGACACAGGTTTGGGAAAGCCCCATGAGCTTCTCGCTGTAGAGTGAAAATGGAACACACGCTATTTGTTGTTTGTTTATATCACGCAGTCTGTTCTTCTTCTCTCGGTTATCACGCAGTCTGTCTTCCGGTTGTTGCCTCTTTTGAATGACAAAAACACACTACCGCCGCCTGCTGGTAAGGAGAGTTATTACCACTCACGCATGCGCAGTGCGTACGTGCTTCTTGGCCGTCGGCTGAAGTCTTTGCGGTGTGTTCCAGTGCGACACATGGCCAAAACACAGTGACGCGAGGCGACGCAACAGTCGGGGTCCGTCTGTGTCAGTTCTTTGGCAGTGATATCATAAATTAATGTACGCATTCAAACACTTGTTCTTTTACCAGCTGTATTCACCTTGCAGGTGCAGCTATGTGGCTTTGATCCTGGATAAAGTGTTTGAGTCATGGATGTTTAAAGTTTAACGTCTTCATATTTGTCTAATTATATAGTTGACTTTTGATTCAGGAAGTATGACGCTGCGCTGTCAGTACGCTTCTCCATGTTTGTGATTGGTCGAATGCTCCAAATACCACCCCTTTCATGTGAACGCGCACCTAACTAGATAGGGCACGGCTGGCTTGAGCGATCCACTTGATAACCCGTGTCGTAGGACCGTTTAGCGAGAGTGCGTATGTTTTGGATTAGGCCAACCGGCTAACTCAAACATATCCAGGTTAGGTTGAACCAGCTTCGTAGTACAGGCCTCTGGTGAAGCAGCCTGTAACTGAAGGAGCTGCACTGTGTGTCTTTATTGTCCAGTTAAATGGAGCCGATAGAAGCAGGGAAAGAGAGCGTTAGCAGAAAACGTTCAGCACTATAAGGTTGTGATTGACAGCTGGAGGCCCCTTGACTGACAGCTCAGATCATCACCCTGTCTGATCTAGAATGTGACTACATCAACGCCAGAGCCTGCTGCTCCAAGCTGAACAAAGTGAGTCACGTTAGATGGTTATTTTTTGTTTTATGATGTACTTTGTTTGTAGTGCCATTTTATTTATTTTGATGAAATGCTGATGTATGATTTTGATGTTTGTATGTTTGACATTTTGTGTCTCCAGTGGGTAATTCCAGAGATGGTGGGCCAGTGTCTCTCCACCATGCTGATGCTGGTCTCCATGCACTGGTTCGTCTTCCTGCTCAACCTGCCTGTAGCAGCCTGGAACATTTATAGGTACGCTCATACTATTATAATAATAATAATAATACATTACATGTCACTTGTTAGAGCACATGTGTCAAACTCAAGGCCCGGGGGCCAAATCAGGCCCGTGGTGGATTTAATTTCGGCCCGCAGGATAATTTCTAATTCCTATTAGATCTGGCCCTCCGGTATATTACACGCACACCTTCACTCCATCCTGAGGGTCTCCTCAGCTCAGAGCCTGACCCCAAACATTGATGACCTTGCACCCAAGATGAGATGCCAAGTATCTGAACTAGCATCACAGAGCAGCACACTGAGTTTACATGGATGTTTCCTTCTGCTCTTTCTCTCTCACGACAACAGAGCATGCTTGGTTTTCTCTTTGAGGGGAATAGTTTTGTTGAAGCTGTTGTTGGCCTGTGGGAAAATGTAATCATAAGACAGTGATGCAAATTAGTCGCTTTTCGGCGCCTCCCGCTTTTTTAACGCTGATTTGGGTGACTTGTGTAATTCGTGGAGAACCGAAGAGTTTTCGATAATCAGCTCACGGCATATAGGTGTAAGCAGGGGTAAAGTGGGGAGTGGACCTCACCTCCTATAGGAGGGTCCTCACCTCCTCTAGTGGGGTCCGGGAGCATGCTCCCCCGGGAAGATAGTAGATACACACCGGTGCGCGCGCGCACAAAATGGCTCGTGCCACACACACACACACACACACACACACACACACACACACACACA